>JBAMJV010001712.1:115000-172442 GCA_037951105.1 Echinarachnius parma
GTTTCTATTTTACTCTTACTTTATCACCACTACAGGATGCCAAGATCTTTCAGCCAATAGCACTGCACATAGCACCCGACGGCAAGCCAGTCGTCCAACCAGATGCCGACGCCACGGAGACAAGACCAAGGACTTTCTCAGGTACGGTCCAATTTCACTTCAACTCAAGGTCTTGGGTTATGGTTAGTGTCTAGGTTTTATTGGGGTCTAGAAATTACCCCCAGCAATAATATGGGGTTTATGGCCTGGAACCCAAGATCTTTCAGCCAATAGCACTGCACATAGCACCCGATGGCAAGCCAGTCGTCCAACCAGATGCCGGCGCCATGGAGCCCAGACCAAGGACTTTCTCAGGTACGGTCTCCCGAGTCATGGTCAAGCTTTGTGTTTTAAAATATATGCTGTATAGCCTTCATAAATAATGTTGAAGTATCATCAAAGCCATATTTCTATGATTCAACCTAAATATTTGTTATAATTGATTTAAAAAAAAGCTGAACTCCACTGTACATTAAGGTATTGATCTCATGGGATCCCGTGAGAAAGACCGATTGGCTAATTTCACAAGTATGCCAGGGGGGTGTTTCACAAAGATCCTAAGTTGAACTTAACTCTAAGTTGGATTTAAACAGTATGGAAAGCTATTCGTAGCCTTGGAACAAATATATTAAAAAGCAAAAATGCAAGTATTTTAGACTTTTCATAAATTTTACATGAAGAACAGGAAATCTCTTTGATAATAGAAACATATTTATGAATTGAAACAACATTTAATGCCTATAAAATTACCTTTAGAATTTGTTTTGACAGAAACTAACGGCTTTCCATACTTTTTAAGTCCAACTTAGAGTTAAGTTCAACTTAGGATCTTTGTGAAACACCCCCCAGGACATGGAGGGGAATCATTCTTAGTTTTTAGAAGTCCTTTAATCAAATGTTCTTTCTCATGGAATCAGAATCAACCCAAACACTCACCCACACAAACATTCAGAAAGAAAAAAACACTCAAGTATACCTTTAACTGAAGTGAATTGTGTTGTGTTTACCCCCAGATCCAGGTCAGCCTGACCCAGACGAAAACGGAGCGAACGCCGTCGTGACTCCCACGCCAGTCAAACCCCGCGCCATGACCCTGTCTACCAGCAACGCAGACCACACCCCCACCAAGATAGCTCCGCCTCCAGAGTGGGGTAAGCCCCGCCCCAAATTTGGGGCAGGTATCTTCCCTCCTTGGTGGCATTTGAAAAACACATTTATTTCTGAAATTAATGAATATTTAATCTGTTAAGAACTTAGTTCAGCCTTTCTAAGGTTAGGTTCTGTGTAAAATATGGTTTATTCCAGAATTGAAATCATCTACAATGGGTTGAGGGAATCATTTGTTTTCTGAGTTAGTGCTTGTGCTTCTGAGTTAGTGCATGTCTGACCACTTTTCAAACACTTGTTTTGTTTTTTTCAATGCAGATTTACAACCTCTCGGGCCATCTTTTACCTTCCCCACCCTCCTGCCATTTCCCCACCCATAAAATCATAATAATTATAATCCTGCTCAAAGTGGGAATATTGATTAAAATAAAAGCCCCCACCTCTAGTCATTTTGATTTATAATTCCTCACTCAGAACCTCTCTCCATTCTCCACAACCACCAACAAATGCTTCCCTTCAATTTCTCTCTAAAAAAAACCCACCCTTCCCACCCCCTCCCCTCATTTCACAAACCCAAGCTTTTCACCTTGCCACCAGCGTTGGTTCATACTAGTCTCAAATATAAACTTTGGACTGAAGTTTTTTTAAATTATAACCCTCTGTTGAAAATCAGTGCCAATGTATTATTTAATTTATTTGAATTCTCTCTTAATATATTTATATACATTGTATTTTTATTTGTATTAACTCTTAACGTGCCAGGGATTTTAATGCTCTATGGCATTTGTGTGCATTGTAACTCGCAAAAATGGGAGCTTGGGACGTTAGGAGTTAATAAATACAGATTTAATTCACCAATGGGTTTATTAAAGGAAACTGTAAAAAATAACCTCTGAGCTTACCACGCTTTGAACACATAACAGATTTTGTATTTATAGCCTATAGCCAGAGCAGGAAATATGTTTCAACCCATACTCTTCTGTATTTGAACTCCTAAAAAGGTGATGCATAGTTCACCAGATTTCTTTCAGGAATTGGTTAATGAAATTTGAAATAATGTTGAAAAGGAACTGAGCTTACTACCCTTGGAACACAAGCAGATCTGTCCACACACCGCAAGAGCAGGAAACGTCTCTGTTTGTTTTGTATTTTGCATCCATGGAGCATGCACAATCTCGCATCTGTGTGTGCCGTGCTCACGCTCGATGGCACCGACTAGTTCGAAAGACACAGCGTTGCTCGGTACTTGCGTTCTAGAAATACTGAATCGTCCCGTGAGAGTGCAAGGGCTCTTGTCAAAGGGGATCAGAGGGAGGCACCAAGTTTAATACATGCATGCGGTACGCACTCTGCAGTTTATATACGTATGCCAGAGGGTTCTGTTGTTGTGCTCATGCATGATTCCACCTACTTCCGCAGACACAGCCCTGCTCTGTACACGTTCTTGAATGCTGTACTTTACCCCGCGTAATGAGATTTGCATGTGTGCACGACTCGTGTGTAGCCATGCTAGAGTGCTCCCTAGGGAGTTGTAAAGGTTTTCTTGTTGTGCTGGAAGACATCCGAGTATGATGTGTCCTTGAATATTAGACTAATGTATTCATATTAGAACTACAAGCTCATGAAAGAATACAAGCAGTCCTTTCAAGGACTACCATAGTCCTTTTAAGGTCTATCCAAGACAGAATACCAACTTCTCAGGACTCCCCAATCCTCCCTTCTTGCATGGTGCAACCACAAACCGACTGTATATCTACACCACCATGGAAGCAGATACTTACAAACAGCATCTAAGACTAAGGTATTATTCCACATTGTGAAGAGGTATTCTGGTCTTGTGGTCAGAGCTCTTCGTACTATTCGGCCCAGGTTTGAATCTTGGACTCGTCTAACGGATGGTGATGATAAAGGCGGTCCCAGACATAAATAATCAAAATTGATTGAACGCGTCTGTAAAAAACAAATAACCAACCAACCAAGCATTGAAGAGGTGATCTGGTCTAGTGGTCATAGCTGAGCTCTTCGAACCCTGGCTGCGTCTCTCGGACGGTGGCGATAAAGGGCAGTCCCAGACGTAAATAATCAAAATTGATTGAACGCATCTGTAAAAAACAAATAACCAACCAACCAACCATTGAAGAGGTGATCTGGTCTAGTGGTCATAGCTGAGCTCTTCGCACTAATTGGCCCGGGTTCGAACCCTGGCTGCGTCTCTCGGACGGTGGCGATAAAGGGCAGTCCCAGACGTAAATAATCAAAATTGATTGAATGAGTCTGCAAAAACCAAGCAACCAACCATCCAACCAACCATTGAAGAGGTGATCTGGTCTTGTGGTCAGAGCTCTGCTCTTAGCACTAATCGGCCTGGGTTCAAATCTTGGACGCGTCTAATGGATGGTGATGATAAAGGTCGGTCCCAGACGTAAATAATCAAAATGGATTGAACGAGTGTGCAAAAACGAAATAACCAACCAACCAAGCATTGAAGAGGTGATCTGGTCTAGTGGTCAGAGCTCTGCTCTTCGCACTAATCGGCCCGGGTTCAAACCCTGGCTGCGTCTCTCAGACGGTGGCGATAAAGGGCAGTCCCAGACATAAATAATCAAAATTGATTGAACGCATCTGCAAAGACCAAATAACCAACCAACCAACCAACCAACCATTGAAGAGGTGATCTGGTCTAGTGGTCAGAGCTGAGCTCTTCGCACTAATCGGCCCGGGTTCAAACCCTGGCTGCGTCTCTCGGACGGTGGCGATAAAGGGCAGTCCCAGACGTATATAATCAAAATTGATGGAACGCATCTGCAAAAACTAAGCAACCAACCATCCAACCAACCATTGAAGAGGTGATCTGGTCTAGTGGTCAGAGCTGAGCTCTTCGCACTAATCGGCCCGGGTTCAAACCCTGGCTGCGTCTCTCGGACGGTGGCGATAAAGGGCAGTCCCAGACGTATATAATCAAAATTGATGGAACGCATCTGCAAACACTAAGCAACCAACCATCCAACCAACCATTGAAGAGGTGATCTGGTCTAGTGGTCATAGCTCTGCTCTTCACACTAATCGGCACCGGGTTCGAAACCCTGGCTGCGTCTCTCGGACGGTGGCGATAAAGGGCGGTCCCAGACGTAAATAATCAAAATTGATTGAACGAGTCTGCAAAAACTAAATAACCAACCAACCAACCAACCTACTAACCAACCATTGCTGCTCTCTATCCATCATAATGATATTGAATAGCTGAAACGAGCGTGATGTAGCTAGCATGTATGCACGGTTTGTGTAGCCACGCAAGAATGCTAGGCAGGTTGCAAATTAAAGGGTACCACCACCCACAAATTCTTATAAATGAAAGGTAACATCTTTAGTATTCCATTCCATCAACAAGTTCACAAACATATGTTTCCAGAAAAAAAATATATACAGTCAAACCTGTACTAGCGGCCACCTGTCTATAGTGGCCACCTGCCGTTAGCGGCCACATAGAATTCCCCCCGAGGAAAATACAGTGTTATAAACGCTGTCTATAGCGGCCACCTGCCTAACGCGGCCAGCGGCCACTGTTTTGGCTTCCCAAACTCATTTTTTTACCGTCTGTAGCGGCCATCAATGTTCGGTTTGGCCATAACTGCGGGCGTGCTAGTTTGATATTTTCCGATGCGAAGCTGGTATACTTTGCCGTGAAAGCGAGCTGGCAGCATAAGCTTAGCGAACAATATAACCATAGTCTACTCTAGGGCTGAAGAACTACCCTGTCCCTGTAGCTTTTGAAAAGTGCCGCCTCAATAATGAATGTCAAGTTTAAAAGCCTAAAATGGCCGTTTGTTTTGTTTACCTCGTCCGCCGACTGGTCTATTTTTACTCACTCATTGTTTCTGTGAAGCGATCGCTAGCTAGCTTTCAGCTGAGCTACGCACTTGAGACGGATTAGCGCGCGCTCATAGCCCTGGCTGAACATCCGTGTTATTGTTCATGCACGCATTGTAAGCCCCGTGGTTGTGATCTTTTATCGATCGATGAGTGCTAGCTGCTCTGGCCGCTGACCGCGCGCTACCGCTGCGCTGAGCTGCGGCGACAGGGACTTTGATCATGCATGCAACACACACATGCATGCACAATGCACACACTTTCACCGCATTGGGGATCGGACCGGATCGGATCTAAACCGGTTTGTATAGCCTCGTACATTTAAATGTTTGTGTTGTCTTTGCGAAACATTTTATTTAATGAAAAAACTTATCAATGAAGTTTGATATGAAATATTTTCCTACACTTATACATTTTTGCTCTCATCGTCATATTTTCTAGAACTTTTTTTTTCAATCAAAAATATTTTTTTTGCGTAACATCATTTTGTTCAGGCAAAGAATAAAAATATTCACACGATCGTCGCGCGCGCATTGCATCATCATATCGGGAGCTCGAGATCGAGAGTTGTTTCTTCGACAACAACGAACGACAGTCGGCCAAACAGACGACGATGGTAGATTTATTTCGGAAGGTTTACATATAATGAAACTTTTCATTATTTTCTCAACACTAATCACACAAATGTACTAAAAAAATAAGACAAGTTTCCAAGGTTCTGTTCTTTTATTTCATATGCATGTAAACGCCGTGATCTTTCAGATTCAATGTTGACCATACATTGCGAGACAAACGAATATCACTAGTGATATTATTTCCGATACATGTAAATGTTGTTTATAATTATGTTCATGTGTGGGCTACATGTGGTAATGGTATTGATGTTTATATTATAAACACACGTGCTTAAAAAAACAAAATGGCCGCCAACCTGTCTATAGTGGCCACCTGTCTATAGCGGCCACTTTTGAAGTTTCCCTTGAGTGGCCGCTATAGACAGGTTTGACTGTAGTTGGAAAACGCATTACCATTCTAAAGCATGCGTTCATGGGTCTGTATGTACAAGACTACTTTGTCCAGAGCGAACGAATCGTCCGGGATTCTATTGTCTCCAAACGTACGCGTGAATAGCATTGGCGCACTCGCAAATGTTTGGCCCGTACGGAACCAGGAAATAGTAGTGGTTCCGTAAGTGGTGAAAATTAATTGCTTTGTTTATGAATTATACAACCCTTTGCAAAATGTTGAGTATATATTTGATATCACAAAACAGTACCAAAACATATAATTATGTGTTGTTCTTTGCCTGGTGGTCCCCTTTAAGCCCTCCGCACACAGAGCCGACTCGACCCGATCCGACTGATTTTCAGTCAGGCTAGAGTCGGTTTCGCTCATTCGTAGCCGATTCAACACATAGAATCGGCCTCGAATTATCTCCGACTGGCTCTTCACCGGCAAAACAGGAGTCCTGAGGCAACGTATACTGAGCTGAACCGACTGAAAACCAGTCGGATGGGGTCGAGTCGGCTCTGTGTGCGGAGGGCTTTAAAGTCCTCCATGAGTTGGAACGATGCATCATTTGTTATCTTGTCTGATTGTGTGCGCTTTTGTTGATCAGATGAACATAATTGCTCATGATCCCCATACAATTTTTGTCAGTGCGTCGATAAAACCTTCATTCTTCAACTGTAGTGCATTTTATTTCTTTTTGTGTGCGCGAATATATAGAGAACTATTGCATGTATTATGGTGGAACCCTTATCTAACAAACACCATGGCTCCATAAAAGTTACCTTTTTTATATCGGGGTAAAATCCACAAAAATACTGTAAACGTGGTAATCTTCGCGGTGCTTTAATTTTCGCGGATTTTGCGCTGAAGTCGGCGTCCGCGAACATTAAAACCTGTGAAAATGCAATTTGATTGATTTTCATTTACTATAATATAATATAATAATATAATTTTGATGAGGGTCTTACAATGGGCCACAAAATTAAAAACCCGCGAATGTGTTTTTGCGTTGCTCGGCGCAAAATATTAATCATGCGAAAATAACAACATATACAGTATAAAGTTTGGACCAGCAAAATTATCTTGGTATCTATATCAATGTTCTACTGTACTGCATGTACATGTACATTTGTAATTGAAAAAAAACCGATATGTTTCACTTCACCTATGTATGTACAAATCCATTTGATTTTTTTAACAAGGTTCTACTGAACTGTATGGTGTTTTAAAGAACTTATATTGCTAACATCTTTCCACCTCCGTATTTAACTTTGTTAACAAGGTTTAACTGTACTCTATGTTATTGAAAAGAACTTCATATACACTGTATATCGTTAACTTCTATACCCAAGTACCCATCCCTTTTTTTATAACAAGGTTTTACCATACTGAATGTTATTGTAGAGAAGTTGTATTGTTTAATAATGTGCCCACCGTTTTAAAGTACATGTCCTTTTTATTTTGCCTCGTTAGATTCTCTAGCTACTTCACCCCGCCCAACAGTAGGGGTTACCATAGCAACCGACAAGCTACCGCCCCACCCCCGCAACCCTAGAGTTCGCTCCAGGTAAAGACAAAGCTCTAGGCGCTTGGTCAAATCACCTGTTTCAAATTCAATTGCTACTAATCCGGGGTTTTTTTGTCTTTGTTTTTGTTGAGGTTGATCTAACATTTTGATTATTTTTTTCTTATTTTTAAAAGTTGTATTTTCTTTGTTTTCCATAAAGGCAATTCATTTGAAGAAAACAAAAATCATTTAAATTGTCTAAAAGGATTTAGTTGATGAAAATGTTATGCTACTAATAATTCTTGTTTTCGTTTTGTTTTGTTGAGGTTGATCTCTGTCATAACTTCTTGATTTTTCCCTCTTCAAAGGATTTTGAAAATATTTTTCGTAATGAGATAGTAAAGTTCTGGTTTTATGGCGGTTCACAAAATAACTTCTTTTTTTTGCGAGGTAGAGGAAAAATGTGTTAAGCTCTTAATTGATTGAAATATGGAGTGTAAAGAAATAGCAAATTTGAATTATATGTATTCTCTGTTAAAAAGTATTGTAGTAAACAAACAACAAATACAGTTGGGTGGGGGGGGGGGGGGGTGTTTCGGGGTGAACCAATATGAAACTTTCAACAGATTTTAAAGTCCACTAAATAGATGTTAAGCTTTAAACTTTTTTTTTGTGAAGTGATAATTAGTTTCTACATAATGTATTTATTAATGAAGTTATTGCATACAGAGTCCTTTTTTCACAAAATATAATGGAGATGAACCGATATGAAACTTTCAACTGACTTTACAGTCGACCTATAATATTCAACTCTTTTGGGGAAGTGATAATTAGTTTATAATTATATAACGTACTCAGTAATGAATTGATTACATACAGAGTCCCTTTTTTCACGAAATATAATGGAGGTGAACCAATATAAAACTTTCAACTGACTTTACAGTCCACCTATAATATTCAACTATTTTGGGGAAGTGATAATTAGTTTAAATTTTATATAACGTACAAGTTTAGTAATGAAGTTATTACATACAGAGTCCTTTTTTCACAAAATATAATGGAAATTAACGAATATACAACTTTCAAATGACTTTACAGTCCACCTAATGGATGTAAAGCTTTCAATATTCAACTATTTGGGGGAAGTGATAATTAGTTTATAATCATATTACGTACTTAGTAATGAGAAGTTATTACATACAGAGTCCTTTTTTTCACAAAATATAATGGAGGTGAACCAATATAAAAATCAATCAGACTTAAAAGTCCACCTGATAGATGTAAAGCTTTCAATATTCAACTATTTGGGGGAAGTGATAATTAGTTTATAATCATATTACGTACTTAGTAATGAAGTTATTACATACAGAGTCCTTTTTCTCAAAATATAATGGAGGTGAACCAATATGTAACTTTCAACTGACTTTACAGTCCACCTAATGGATGTAATTAAATAACGTACTAATAGTAATTAAGTTATTGCATTTTTTCACAAACTATAATGGCGATGAACCGATATGAAACTTTCAACGGATACAAAGCTTTCAATAATCAACTAATTCAGGGAAGTGATAAATATGTAGTATAGAATGTACTTTTTTAAATATTGAAGTTGTTGCATAAAGAGACCCATTTTGCAAAAGAGAAACGAGGATAGACGTGTATAGAAAATCCCACTTTTACTTTCTTTCTATAGATTTTAACTTTTTTTGTGTATGTGATTGTTATTTTGTTTTGTTGTTTTGCCAGATTTAATGGTCTATTTTTGATTGGTTTACATGTTTTTGTTTGTTTGTTTTTATTTGTTGCTTCAGCCATCCAGAGACAACTAGGTATGCCCTTTTGACCTTTGACCTTTGGCTTTGTTTACACAGCTAAACTTTCCTCTGCACTCCTCCTACACTGACCTCTCTATTAATTTTTCACTGAAATACACACGTTTGAATTGATGTTTTAATATTGTTATATATGGATTAGGATTGGATAATGCAATGCTCAAAATTAGGACAGGTCTGCTGGCCCGGGTCCACTAGATAATTAGCTACGGCCACCAAAATGTTATTAATGCAACTAAATATAACAGAGTTTTGAATTTTTTCTTTGTTTTGGGCCACTTCTTTCAGGTTTCGGGCCACTAAAATGGGAAAAATCATGTTTTTCAATTTGCCCGACTGTGCTACAAGTTAAAAAAACGCATTGGAATATTAAACTGCTCAACACTAACAGAATTGCAAGGTGCCAGTAAAATAATTTCCTCTAAATTTGTTATGGTTTCCCCCTCCCCTCAAAATATGGTGCCACAAAAATGTGCAGTTCTGTAATATATAAACTGTCTACTTTTCAAAACCTCACTGCCTTTTACTATTGATTAACAACTTCGGTTATGAATGAGGCTGGTCTTGGTGTAATACTAATACAAGATCGTCTCATACTGTTATCATCAGTTATAGAATCTACGTGTATATCATGTAGTTGCCCAACCAGACCACCCAAGCCTCCACACTCACATTTCTCGGTACTGGCCTGTTCGGGCAAGTAAAATCACAAATCTTCAAATTTTGCTTGCCCAAACATTAAAGGGATAGTTGAGTTCTGGTAAGGAGAGTACAGTTTTGGTGAAACTGAATTTTAGTTACCAAAACCTGCATCATTACATTACAAACTAATAGTTATAACTAGAAAGGAACACAAAATTACAAATGACGTAGTAAAGATCATGTTATCATTCAAAAAGAGCTGTTAAAACGTAAGAGGGCGCTCTCTAAACACTCATCGGTTTCAACCATTTTGAATAAAATATTGTGCATGTGATGTTTTGTTGAAATAGTGATTAGAGAAATAACCAACAACTATTTAAATACCTATTTTGTAACTTTTTGAAAAGAGGAAGCATTTTTTAAATTGTTTAACGGCTGGTAAAAAATTCTCTAATAAACCTGGGGCCCCAGCTTTATTATAAATTGTTATATTTATGGATATTTCAGCCGTCTCTGAACCGATTTTGATCAAACAAAGATGATTTTATTATTTAAATATTATGCTCTTTCAAATTTTACACTCAGTTTTTCATTACCTCACAAAAAAAAAAAGTAGTCTAGCGCCCTCTCTACCAAAACTCAACTACCCCTTTAAAAATTACTTGCCCGTGTACTTCTATATGAGATGTACACTTCTCTTATAGTTGAATCATTTTTAAGGTGCCCGATCAGGCAACAATATGAGACCATTTATGAAATTTTTACTTGCCCGATATACATTTTTTACTTGCCCCGGGCAACAGGGCAAGTGCTATTGGGACCACCAAAATATATGAATTTTGTAAATTGTTGTCAAGGGCGCTGCACAGATTGTTCCTGGGACTAATTCTTACTTGTATGCACTGTCATTATAGAATAACTAAATGTATAATTGATAATGTCACAAAAGTGTCATGATGCACTCAGAAAAAAAAACATGTCAGCACTTTGTAAACAAGCACATACATGTACACACGTACACACAGGCACACTTATTGTATGCATCTTACTCAACTTACTATAAAAGTATTATGCATGGGAGAACAAAATTCAACAAATTCCTGTGTGGCTTAGGACCCTATCTCAAATGTAATTTTTCTCCCATTTTACAAATTTGTTTGTAGGAAATTTGATGTTGTTTATCAGAAAATGGGATTTTGGGGGGCTAAAGACTTGATAATTCTGCCCCAAAATAAAATAAGTATACTTTTTACTACCCATTGTGATATTGACCCTAAATTAGGTGATTTCCCCAAATATACGATGCTTCTTTAATACCCAAATATTGGTGTATAAACCGTTTTTTTTTTTTTTGGGGGGGGGGGGGGTTGCCTGCCCTTTCAGATTTCTGCTTCACGTTCTGTTTTGTGGGGTTTGATTCCTCTTCCGAAAGAGCTGTATACTTGACAAAACAAGTGCATGCACAACTATTCTGAAACGCATCAGAGTCCTGAAACAAAAATCATCTTTATCATATTGGAGGGCTAATGCCTGCTTTCCTTATTCAAACAAAATTTTATTAGAGACCTATATGGTCTATTTCCTTTTAAGTAAAAAACAAGAAATGCACTTATGTTTATCTTTAAAAACAGTTATGTTTATCATTTCCTTTTACACTTCAGGGTGGAATTCTCATCAAAAGGTTAAATTTAGCATGGTGCTAAAACGCGTCATTCGCGTCGCTTTACGTTAGAAGTGGGTTAAATTTAACCCACTGTTTTATGGAAAGCCAGGTAATTAACGCTTTGCCACTAGCCTATATCAATTAGATGAAAAGTCAAATAAATCTGGCAAAATCAACGATAATTGTCAAGTTACCTCATACTTTATTATACTTTCTTCCTGCTAGTTTAGCGTAAAAAAATAAGCATCACGAGCAATGGTTTATTCATAGGTTTTGTGTGGCGTTTGTGAAGGATGAGTGCGCATCTAGCAACAAGCACGCATTTATAAATAAACGCGCATCGTTTGCCATGCGGCGCTCCATACAGTGGTGAGTTAAAATTAACCCAGGCTAAATTTAACCTTCTGATGAGAATTCCACCCCCACTGTTTTGTTGTCATTGTAGTTCACGTTTGTTAGTGACAAACCAGTCAATTCACATTTTCTCTTTCTTCTTTTTTTTGAAGCAAATCCTTTGTGTTTTTTTGTTTGGTGTTGTCTATAAAGCCTGGGGTATTAACAGTTGCAGTGGCACTTTTAATTCTCACATTGAAGAAAATAAAGACTTTCATGAAATTCTTTGCTAATACACAATGAATATTAATTCAAAACCAACTTATTTTATCAACTTCTTTGTAATACATGTATGTGTCTATTTTCTATTTTGATGTGTTTGTTTTCAAGGGGAGGGTGTATTTCTCTTCATACCTTTGATTTTGATAGAGAACTTCAAATTGGAATAAATTAGTTTTGGGCTTAAATGGATGTACTTATCGAAATATTAAACCCTTTTTTCAACTTTTGCAAATGTAACCTAATTAGTATAGATTATCACATGACCTTTTACCTAGTGAGATTAAAATACATAATCCTTACTAACATATAGTTTACTTCAGTATTAATGTAAAAGCAAAAGTAAAAAAGGCAAGTTTATTTCAAACTGTTATCATCAAATGATACAATAAAAAAGAAGAAGTCGGTAATAGATCAGATTGTAGGACAAGGAGGCAAATCTTGCAAAGCCAAATAAAAATAACTTAAGTTGAAGTGATTAAAACCAAGTCAAATATATAAATGGAATAATGAAATTAACTTTTTTCATAATTAATAGCTGTCAGACCAAGTTACTGGAAAAGTAGAACAGATATTTTGTTGTGCATGTCGTGCTTAAATTTGGCCCACCGTTTTACAGATCCCAGGATTCAGGGGGTGCAGCAGCAGGCAAACCCCCTCCAGTTGGTGGGCGTGTGCCCCTGAACCGTCAGCCGGCAGTCACCATCGAGGGTACAACCGAGGGGCAGAGAGCATCCACACTGCCCCGCCCCCACGTGAAGGGAGGGGGGCAGCGCCAGGGGGGGCTAACGGGGGTTGCCCCTGACCCCCAAGCTCTGCACCAACGTCACAATTCGATGGGGTGTGCGTTGCACGCGCAGCAAAGTGTTTTCTCGAAATCGAACATGCCCATAGAACAGAACTTGAAATCAAATACACTCGGACAGCAGAATGCGAACTCGACGGCAACTGTCCAACAAGACGTCAACTCGTCAGCCGCGAAATCCAACTTCCAGATTGCGGGGGAGAAGTTGCCTGCGGTTGATGGCACTAGAAGGAGAGTGCATCCGGGTGTCGTGAGACGGGCGGAGAGCATGAAGTATGCCTCGCTACCCCGCCCCAAACTGGGGAGAGAGCCCGATCGTAGAGGGGCCGTGCAGAGTCCCGACAGGGGGGCGGCGGCACGCACCCCTCAAGACCGTGAGGATGCGGCAGGGAGTGCCCCCCAGCGCCCTAAAAGAGTCGATTCAAAGGGTCCCATTTCGTCTGACGTGAACCCGGCCTTACCGCGGCCCGTGCATGTCAAGTCTCTCGATTCAGCCCTCTCTGATGGGCCCCCCCAGCTGCCCCCTCCTGACTCGTCCCAGGGGCAAGACGCCGCCCCTCTCCCGCCCCCGAGGAAATTGCGAAGCCACTCCCGCTCAAGCTCTCTCGATCTGAATCTTG
Organism: Echinarachnius parma; assembly: GCA_037951105.1. Lineage (NCBI taxonomy): Eukaryota > Metazoa > Echinodermata > Echinoidea > Clypeasteroida > Echinarachniidae > Echinarachnius > Echinarachnius parma. Next base: position 128,709 of record JBAMJV010001712.1, read on the forward strand.
TGTTCCAAGGTGGTAAGCTCAGACCATTTTCTACATGTAACACATTTCTTTTTTTAATATGTATACAGAAATGTCAAGTCTTTTTGAAAATAGGAGATGTTTAATATTGAAGTTCTTCGTACACGTTGGTTTGTATTTCTGTTACCATAAATATGCAACAGTATATTTCCTACATGTCAAACATTTTTTATGTTTACAGGAATTTCAGAAAATAGGAGGTGATTAATTTGGAAGTTCTTGGTATGGATTGCTTTGCAATGTAATCACTTTGATAGATATATATACAACAATATGTTCATAAATTGTTATTTATTATATTGTTGTCCCGTACGTTGATGTTTTTTTTTTATAAATATGAAATCAGTATGAAACTGTTATTAGTTGAAGTAAACTTTTGAAATCTCATAACAATGATTGATTCTTCTAGGAATGATTAAAAGATCATCATAATTTCCAGGAAAGGTTTCATCATGTGTATAAAATATGTGTTGGTTGAATATTACAATGGAGCATTTGTACACAATGACCCTAACTATTAATTCATGTATGCCACTGTACTATAAAATTTACATTGGCATTTAATAACCATAAAGCATGATATATTACTTTCACTAATGAAAGTTAACCCATTCAGAATTTATTCATTTATTTATTTATTTATTAAAGGTTTATTAAAATACTGCCATCGCGGTCAAGTGACCAAATTGCGGCCAGTTTACATGTAAATACAAACAATAGATAAACATAATTACAAATAGTTACATAAGTTCATATCTATACAAATTGAAATGTATTGGTTTTGGTTTTGGTATAACATAGATATTTCATAGTCCACAGTCTGAGTATTAACAATTCATCAATGGGTTAAAATCACACTAGCATATTGCTCCTTCTCTCACAAAAGGTGAAAGTAATAGCTTTAGTCAAAGTCCATAAGGCAGTTTCACATTAACTGTTTTTATTTCCCCATTTTCATTTTGATTTGTATTCATAGATTATATAGGACTAGAAGAAGAAGAAGAAGATTCATCAATGTCATTAACATGTTAAACACTTGGTTATTCATTGACAGTTGAATGCTTTCAGTTTCAGGTTTTCGAGGCAGATGGACATATTACATACTGTACAAAATATGCTATTTGTGCTTGAAGTATATTAAAGGGACTTAGTAACATTGTCCAAATCCTCCAAATTTATTTGGAATTCAACAAAGTAAGTGCAATGAGTATTGAATATCACTTTGCATTTTTGCTCATTTCTCGGCCAAATAACATCCAATTAATGTGAAATTTTCACACATTACTTTCTGGACATATCAGATCACACCAATACACATTTTTTATTAACCACTCATTACTTTTTGCACTTGTCAACAAAGTTACTAGATCCCTTTAAGTATCGTACTACTTCACAGTGTCACAGACCATATATATATCACAAGATTGTGTTTGGCCGACAGACGGCATCTAATTCTTCCTCAGTAGGACATCCCATTTCTGGAGCAGATTGGATCCATCAAATCATAATTTGATGTTCAGATGCTTCTTTTGGAATAACTGGACCATGACATTGTTATTAAACATATTTCATGTACTTTTTGCTTTATATTTTTTGAAATATTATGTTTGAGTAGAATTCCTCCCTTCTATGTATTTTGGATAGTAATATAACTTTCTTGTGCTTATTTTGTCTCCTCAGACAAGACGGGTAGTGTAACAGTAACGTCTCCCAGGCCAGTTATTCCTCCTAGACCCACACCACAACAAATGCAGGTAAGTGAAGCCCAATAGTGATAAAGAATGATAATAGAACAATAATAGTGCTGGTGATGGTGGTTGTGATGATGATGGTGATGGTAATGGTGATTGTGATTGTAATGGTGATGGTGATGATGATGGTGATGGTGATGGTGATGGTGATGGTGATGGTGATGGTGATGGTGATGGTGATGGTGATGGTGATGGTGATGATGATGATAATGATGATGAAGGTGATGATGATGACGTTGACGTCAAAGGTAATGATGGTAATGATGATGTTTATTATAAAAATGATGATGGTGATGGAATAGATAATGATGGTGGTGATGATGATTATAGTAATAATAATAATATTCAAGCATTTATGACTGCTCTTTAATAGTAGGTGGGTTATCATCATCATACTAATTATTTAATTTTTATAACATTTAATGTAAGGAACATTTTTGGTCCTCAATATTCCAATTTTTCAAAAACATCAAACATGTAAAACATTTCCTGTGTAGAATTTGTCTTTTGTCAAAATATCACGGACTATTTTTTATTCAAACTGACTATTTCAATTATTCAAGCTTCATTAATAAAGTCTGGACTGGCTTTACAATGTTTTTTTTAAATTGAATTTTATTTCAACCATTCAGTAATTACTCCGATCCTTTCACGTTTTCCATCCAGCAAAGTAAAACGCTGAGTATGGATATCACGTCGGAGCACGACTTTGCCGATTTCAGCAAATTTGAGGCGCTGAAGACGAAATCATCGAGCCTCAAGATCGACAGGAGAGGCGTTTCGTTGGACTTCAACAACCGACTGGTGAGTTCTGACTGCTATTGTTTGCACGCTTGTGATTTAATATCATGTTTTCAAAGTGTCGTTGAGTTTAAGAGTGTGGTCACACACATGTATAAAGTGTTTGAAGATTGGATAGCATTTTATATCCAGGCAATAGATCGACTGGAGAGGCGTTTCGTTGGACTTCAACAACCGACTGGTGAGTTCTGACTGCCATTGTTTGCACGCTTGTGATTTAATATCATGTTTTCAAATCGTCGTTGAGTTTAAGAGTGTGGTCACACACATGTATAAAGTGTTTGAAGATTGGATAGCATTTTATATCCAGGCAATAGATGGACTGGAGAGGCGTTTCGTTAGACTTCAGACAACAGACTGGCAGGTTCTGACTGCAATCGTATGCAGATTTGTTTTAAACGTAAGATCATATTTTCAGAGTGTTGATCAAGTGAAGGTGTGTTCACAAACATGATTATGTGAATTGATTTTTAAAATTATGTATAAGAGTGTGTGTACTGTGTGTTATGATTAAGTTTCGCATCAAGCCAAAAGATCGACAGAAGAGGTGTTTTATTAGACTTAAGCAACAGATTGGTGAGTTTCTGACTGCTTTTTTATTTATTTAGTGAGAGTCTAATTTGGATACAACATGTAGTTCCTGTAGATCCTGGTCTGAGATATTTTGGTCTTAGTCCTCAATATAATAGGTGAAATGTAATAAATACTTGTTCTTTTAAAAAAAAATTTGTGTGAGTGTGTTGGCGTAGGTTTATGTGTTTGCATTTGAGTGTGATCTCAATTTTGTATATATGTTAGAAATGTGTAATAATGTGCATGGCTGTAACTCCACCCCAACCCAGACGATTATGTGACTATTAGACAACTGAAGTGAGAATTCCCTCTCTAGGACAATTTACGACTGGTACATCCTGAACAAATACTCCTTCAAAATACTCTAGGGACTATTTTCTATATAACTTTATGTGTCCTTAATATCCATTTGTAATTACCTGTTTTGTGTTCTTGTGATTGAGTGTGATACTTTTGCAGTTGTGCATAATTTGTTTGATGTGTTTGATGTTTGGTTAATGTTGTTGTTTTTGTCGTTGTTCGTTTGTCTCCCCCCTGTGTAGTCGGAGCAGACATTCCCTCCCGTGCTTCCCCCCAGACCTTCAGGGAGTGCCAGTGAAGAAGACCTGGTCGGAGATAGAGATGAAAAGGTACCTACCAAATAATGAGTATGATATTGAATTGAATAGTAACCCAAGATGACTTTTAACACTGTACGTGCCACAGTCGACTCAAAGTCACACTTCTCATAGAATCCGATCCATTGATAACATGCAGTTCCCGAATTAATAAGTTTGAAATGAATTGTAGACACTCAAAGTTGAGGCCCAAGCTAAAATGTCCTTTCTGTTCATCGTAGGGGATCAAGCTATTCATGTTGACTTGTCTAAAAAAAACCTCATGGGTCAATAAAATTTTTATGCCTCCGCAATGAAGTAGCCGGAGGCATTATTTTTTTGGGTTGTCGGTCCGTCCGTCCGTCCGTACGTCCCGTTCTCGTGATCGCGTTATCTCAAGAACCGATTGACGGATTCTCACCAAACTTGGTTCATGTACAGTATGTATCGTGGGGTGCCAATGAACTGATTAGATTTTGGGGTCATGAGATCAAAGGTCAAAGGTCACAGTGCTCATATATGCAAACAAAATCACATGACGGATTCTCACCAAACTTGGTTCATGTATGTATCGTGGGGTGCCAATGAACTGATTAGATTTTGGGGTCATGAGGTCAAAGGTCACAGGGCTCATTAAATATGCAAAAATAGCTTGTGATCGCGTTATCTCAAGACCGATTGACGGATTCTCACCAAACTTGGTTCATGTATGTATCGTGGGGTGCCAATGAACTGATTAGATTTTGGGGTCATGAGATCAAAGGTCAAAGGTCACAGTGCTCATATATGCAAACAAAATCACATGACGGATTCTCACCAAACTTGGTTCATGTATGTATCGTGGGGTGCCAATGAACTGATTAGATTTTGGGGTCATGAGGTCAAAGGTCACAGGACTCACTATACATGTATATATACATGTAGGTATTAAAAAATAGCTTGTGTTCGCGTTATCTCAAGAACAGATTGATGGATTCTCACCAAACCTATTCTATGTATGTATCTTGGGGCGCCAATGAACTGATTAGATTTTGGGGTCATGAAGTCAAAGGTCAATAGGCACAAGACTCATTATATATGCAACAATAGTTATTGACCGCGTTGTCTTGAGAAGTGATTGATGGATTTGCACCATACTTGGTACATGTATGTATCTTGAGGTGACAAATAACTGGTTAGATTTTGGGGTCATGAGGTCAAAGGTCAAAGGTCGCAGGGCACAATATATATGCTAAATTAGCTTGTAAATTGAAAAATCTCAAGAACTGAATGTCAGATTTCAATCAAACTTGGTACCTAAATGTATCCCAGGGAGCCATTGTAGCCATCAGATTTTGGCGTCATGAGGTCAAAGGTCAAGGTCACAGGACTCATTATGCCAAAATAGCTTGTAATTGCAATATCTCAAGAACCAGTTGACAAATAACCATCAAACTTGGTACCTATTTGTATCTTGGGGAGCTAGTAAACTTATAAGTTGTTGGGGTCATTAGGTCAAAGGTCAAGGTCACGGCTCATATATATGCAAAAATAGCTCATAATTGTGATATATCAGATCTGGTAGACACATTAAAATTGAGTTGAATAATTAATTCAGTGCATGTTAATTTGGGCTTGATATAAATCACGCAATGGCAGAGGCATCATTTTCGACTGCGCGCAGTCGAAGATCCATCTAGTTGTATTTTGATTTGATACTCCCAAGGGTTAAAAATAAATTTGGAATCTTTTGTTGTTTAGGTGACTTTAGATGTCAATGGAAAGGATGCAGTCTACACACCCACCTCAGGCCTGCTTCGTAGTCGTGACTACATGACTGTTTAGGTCACTTTGCAATCGCATTTCCCGAGCGAGGCAGAGATTGCAGAGAGAATGAAATGACTAAGTCTTTACACCCGCTTCAGGTCCACTACGTAGTTGTGACCACACGCTTAGACATGCACGTGCAGCTGCATTACACATACTTGCCAACTGTCCCGTTTTTATCGGAATTGTCCCGTTTTTTGAATGTTTTAGAAGTGTAAAATCGGGACGTCCCGATTTTTACGTTAAAAAAAAAAAAAAAAAAAAAAACAACTTTACTTTACTTTATTAAATGTATAGAGACAACATTTAAACGTAAATCTTACCAAATCTTACCTAGTAATTTTGGAAGAATTATGAAAAATGGGTCGAGAATGCATTTAATACTCAAAAACGTCAAGGCCTGGACCCCTGTCGCAATAGACTTTGTGCTTGCAATGTGCACTTTGGACCCCGGCCCGGCCAATTTTGTCCCTCTTTCCAAAATTCAAATGTTGGCAAGTATGCATTACACAGTTCAAGGAGTTTCCCATAAGTGTTTTTTAACCCAAAATATATTTTTAAATTTTTTTTTTAAGGTGATGGCAGATGTGGATGAAAGGACGATCCCAACCAAGGCAGAAATTGCAGAGAGGAGGATAGAACAGTTCTAAAAGAAAAAGTTTGCAATCTGTACACCTACCTCAACCTGCTAAGTAGTCTTGACTATCTGCTTTCATGTAGATCACATTGCAGCAGTATTTCATCATTCTTTAGCTTCAAATATATTTTGTTCATATTTGTTTTGTTTGTTGTTTATAGGTGATGGCAGATGTGGATGAAAGGATGACCCCAACCGAGGCAGAGATTGCGGAGAGGAGGAGAGAACAGTTCTCCAAGGACAGGACGCGGCACGTCTCGGCTCCTGTGCCACTGGGAGTAGCAGAGTGAGTAAAGACTTTTGATGATCTTCCTTAAAGGGATCTAGTATGTGCAAAAAGTTATAAATGGTTGGTACAATGTATATTGTTGTTATCTGATATGTCCACAGGGTATTGTGTGAAAATTTCAAGTCAAATGGACGTTATATGGCCGAGTAATGAGCAAAGATGCAAAGTGATATTCACAAACTCATTGCACTCACTTTGTACACGGTTTTCGCGATCCGTTGGATTATTTAACATCTGAAAACTTCAATCGTAAATATCTTTTTAACGAGGGGGAAATTTGAAAAACCGAAACCTGTCCCTTGATTTTATTGTTAATACGAATACAACAAGGTATGAGGGAACCGCTAGAATTCCAATTGTATTTTGAGGATTTGGACAATGTTACTAAGTCCCTTTAAAAGGAACCAACACCCCCAAAATGGTTTTCCAGCAATATGAAAGAGAACATTTTTAGTAGTACATTATGCCACCATAATGTTCAGAAAAGTAGGTTTATACCAAGATAATCAGAAAAGTAAGTTTCCAGAAAAAATGTGATCATTATTTTAAAGTCTCATCGAAGGACTCACTGTGGTAGTCCTGGAAAGGACTGTTGTTATTCTCTCTTGAGCTTGTAGTTCTAAAAAGAATTACAGAGCCGGTATGAGTTAGAGTATAAGGAGAGGATGGGTAGTAGGAGGGACGTTGTTGTTGTTGTTGTTGTTGGTGTTGTTGTTGTGGTGGTGGTTGTTGTTGTTGTTATTGTTGTTGTTGTTGTTGTTGTTGTTTTATGGCAATCAGTCAAACTTGACTATTGTTGCCAATTTAAATTCTCTTTAGTTTTCTTTTCTTTTTTTCTCAATGTTTCAAGCAGGTTGACTGCCCATCATCGTGAAGTGTGTTACCATTGTGTAAAGTCATGCAGAAAGAAGCATGGCATATGTGTGCGTGCATCAATAATGGCAGTTTAGTTTAAATGGAACGACTATCAAAAAATAATTTTCTAACCTATGTAAACAAATAATTGTACAAGTCCAGTCCACCAAAAAAAGTTCAGAAAAATAGGTTTCCAGAAAAATGTTATGATCATCATTAGAAAACTCATTATCATACTATATGTGACTGGATATAGCAAAACCTGCACTTGTCAGTAATTCATGTTTGGAAGATAATGCGTGTAAAAGACTTATGTTTGTCAAATTTAAACAATCAAAGTGTTGCTAAATATTGTCTAATGTTCAGGAAGAAGGCATCACATGAAAGCATGTGATGGGACCTTTCTCATGGCTTGATCTTGATTTTTCCAACAAGTGCAGGGTTTTGCCATATCCAGGCACAATTATTTAAACGTTATATTTATTGCGATGAATTGACTGCGGTTAAGTAGGTGGGAATACCAATCTCATGAATTCTGATACCTTTGTTTTCATTTGTTTGTTTGTTTGCACAGACTGAGAAGCGGCGACAGGAAGTCGATCCAGGCGCGGATCCGGACGGAGAAGGAGGAGAACACGAAACTCTCGCGCCACAACGGCGAAATGCAGCAGGAGCTCCGCACGCTCACCGACCAACGTCTTGCCTTAGAGATCCAACTCGAGCATTTACGACCGTTCTCCAACACCGCTAGCTAGTCCAGGTCAAAGTCCTGTCGTAGTTGTTGGATCTTCTAGAGACTTTTATGAAAGAAGAGAGGAGAAGAGGAGAGAAGAGACTTTTATGATAAAGAGAAGAGAGGAAAACTTTTATGAAAAAGAGACGAGAGAGGACTTTTATGAAAATAGATACAAATTTGTGATTATGAAGAGGTCTGCTTTGTTATTGGGAATAAATCCTTGCCTTATGATCCAGTTTGGCGCATTTACGACCCTCCTCCAACATGGCTAGCTAGTCCAAGTCTTAATTCGTGGCGTAGTTGTTTGGATCTTTTAGAGACTTTTATGAAAAGGACAAACGTCTTGCCTTAGAGATCCAACTCGAGCGTTTACGAACGTTCTCCATTACGGCTATCTGGTCCAGGTCCATTTGAGACCTGTTGTAGTTGAATCTTCTAAACACTTTATATGACAAACATAAGACTTTGTGATTATGGAGAGGTCTGTTCTGTTATTGAGATCCAACTCGAGCATTTACGACCGTTCTCAAACACGACTAGCTCGTCCAGGTCTTACTCCCATCGTAGCTAATTCTTCTTGAGACTTTTATAATAAAGAGAAGAGAAGAGACTTTTATGAAATTTAGAGATTGATTTTGTGATTATATAATAATTATAGATATAATATAACAGATGTTAACTTTGTTGTCTGGAAAATCATGGAATGTTCCCTCGGGATTTGAAATGCTATTTCGTGAAGATTATAAGTCCCTCGACTGCGTCTCGGGACTTATAATCTGCATTTCAAATCCCTCAGAGAGGAACATTCTGTGATATTCCCTCCACCACCAGTTGACATCTGTATAATGTGACTTGCCTGAGTAAGTAACTGCATGATGAGCATTATTATAACTTCCTTTAATTTGACAAAACATACAAGGGTAGAATTCTTCTAAAAATTAAGAAATGTATACAGTGTGCCCCCCATATATTGTTGTTCTTGTCCAAAGGACTAGAAAATCTGCAGTGCTGCAGTGTATGTGAGTTATAGATTCAATGCATCTAAATCCCTGAGAGTACAAAGCTATCTACAGTCAAACCTGTGTATAGTGACCCCTGAAGGGATACAAGAAAAGTGGCCTATGTAGACAGGTGACCATTATGGACAGGTTTCATAACGTTAACTTTTTTCTGCAAGGGATCACTTCTGGTGGCCACTATGCTGCTATAGACAAATGGCCACTAAGACAGGTTTGATTGTATTATATATGCAATTCCAGAATCTTTGTTGGTTCACCATAATTAGGAGTTCTCTGCATTGATGTAAATTCCCTATTTGTCAGATTTGTACACCTGGAATTGGCGTACACCTTTTTTCAAGGATGTGCATAATTGCCTCAACTTTTTTTCAAGGATTTTGTTTTTTTTGTAAGGATTGGTGTAACTTGTAAGACTGGCATTTTTGTTTAGGGTTGGTGTAACTTGTTAAAACAATTTTTGGTAAAACGTTTAGAGCGTTACTGTGTTTTGTTTTGAGGGATTGGCGTAAACTGCTGGCGTACGTAATTGAGAGGTCTTGGATGTCGGTATAAAAACCACAGATTATATCAGCAAGACTGATGATATTATTTTATTGCCTAGCCATAATCCAATGCATCCTTAGCTAGCATTACAATGCAGTTATGAATATTACTTATAATTGATATATCAATATGGCATTACAATACACAAGTCTTTTGAAATGAAAATACAATTTGTGGTAATTTTTCAAATGCCATACCATATACATGTATTAATAAGATATGGCATTACAATACAAAAATCTTTGAAATCATTTTTTGTGTTGGTACTTTTTCAAATGCCATGTTCATAAGATATGGCATTGCAGTACACAAACCTTGTGAAATTAAATACAATTTGTGTATTTTTTGTTTAATGTCATATATTAATAAGATATGGCATAGCAATACACAAGTCTTTTGAAAAGAAGGTACGGTTTGTTGCATTTTTCAATCAAAATATATTGTAACGCGATATTAAAAGTTATATATCCTCTACAGGTAATTAAATGAGGCATGACACGGAAAAGTACAAGATTTTATCTTTCTGTCATCGTCGGTTCGAAAAGGCCTATAAAATATGACTTGAGTGCATTTTTGCTAGCAGAAGTAGAATCTCACTTGCCAAGCGGGCGGGGCAAGTGGGCGAGAGTTACACGTAGTGTCTAACCCTGATAAAATAATTTCATTGAATAACCTCATTTTCTGAGTATCTTAGTGGCATCACAGGAATTTAAGTGTGATTTTTATCATTCGAATCTTAATATTTGTTTAACTTTTGTGCATGTGTTTCTTATATCATGCAAGAAACAGACTAGTAACCATATAAACCATAGTTAAAGGGATCCAGTTACTTTGTTGACATATGCAAAAAAGTGATGAATGGTTGATAACATTTGTATTTTTGTGATCTGATATAAATGAAATATCCAAACACTTCATTTTGAACAAAAGGGAAATTCAAAAAACCAAACCTGTTCTATACTTCTATTGGTAATACGAATACGACAAGGTATGAGAGAACCATTTGAATTCTCAGTAAGTTTTGTGGATTTTGACAATGTTACTAGATTCCTTAAGATGGATGAATTTGACATGGAGTGTATCAAACTTGATTTGTGCCAAAAAAATGTTTGTTAATTAGTCATTTTTTTTTTTTTTTAAAGACAATGATGTGCCAGTTTACTGTGTAATATGAAACGTCGCTATCTTCCAGTGTAATGCCAAATTACTGTATACGAGACTTGGGATTCGGCAGTAAGCATAACCACTACTTTTTTTTTGTGCATGCGTCTTTAAATAGAAAATAATCAAGAGAAGGAAATATCATCAAAAATTTCTTCAGAAGTTATCCTCATATTCATGGAATTATACTTTTTGAGAATATGTTCTCAATTTTTCAAAAGATATGTAGACAATGTTTCTGATATGATATACAGTCAAACCTGTCTTTATAGCGGTCACCTGTGTTTAGCAGCCAACCTGCCTATATAGTGGCCACTTTTCTTGTTGAGATATAGTGAGACAATCCTTCCATAATTAAACATTTTACCTTTAATATAAAGTAAAATGTTGGTCTATAAGTATTGGGATAATGTATTTCTTTAAGAGAAAATTAACGTGTTTTCTATAATGAAGAAGAGTCTCAAATTAATATTTTTTCTCAAGCCTGCTATGAATGTTATTGCATAATGTATTATAGGAGACTGTATTCTACCAAGTATGGATATTCTATATAATACAAAATAGTATTTGAATTGTTCTGTATTTTTTCTATGTTGAAAAAAAGTGCCACGATAATTCCTTCTCTTTAGTTACTACCCCAAACCATCCAAATACATTTCTCCCACCCTCTATGGAGTACGAAGGTGTGATGTTACAGCTGAAGTCAAACCTGTCTTTATAGTGACCACCTCCCTATAGCACCCAAACTGTCTATACTGGCCACTAAAATTGATCCCCTGCAGGGCTTAGCAGTTCTGTGGTTAGGGTCACCTGTCTACAGTGGCCACTTTTCTTGTTCCCCCATAAGTGGTCACTGTACACAGGTTTAACGGTACATTTATGGAACCTGTCTATAAGGGTCACCTGTCTACAGTGGCCACTTTTCTTGTTCCCCCATAAGTGGTCACTGTACACAGGTTTAACGGTACATTTATGGAACCTGTCTATAAGGGTCACCTTTCTACAGTGGCCACTTTTCTTGTTCCCCCATAAGTGGTCACTATACACAGGTTTGACGGTACATATATGGAACCTGTCTATAGGGGTAACCTTTCTACAGTGGCGACTTTTCTTGTTCCCCCTTTAGTGGCCACTCTACACAGGTTTAACGGTACATTTATGAAACCTGTCTATAAGGGTCACCTGCCTACAGTGGCCACTTTTCTTGTTCCCCTTAAAGGTGCACCTGTAAAGTTTCAGATATTGCCCAAAATGACATTTCAGACTTCAATCCTGTACCAAAATCATTGTAAGATAATATGTCCGAATGATGTGTGAAAGTTTCATTGAAAAAGAACACTGCTTTCCTGGTTAAAAAAGCAAAAATATGCATCAGCTTTTACAACGAATTACTGTATGACATCTATGAGGTTTATGACCGTTCATTAACGCTCTTGAGCTGAATGATAGATATCGTCATACTAATGGGGCATGTGAAAAAATCTAACCCTATTTTATTCTTCTCTTACCATAAGCTAAACAACACGGTAGAAGAGAAACGAGGAAGCTCCAAGTATTTTCGTGGAGTTGGACACTTTACAGGCATCCCTTTAAGTGGTCACTATACACAGGTTTGACTGTATTTGTCATCATTGGTATTATGGTTCAATGTCAGGCAAGCCAAAAATGTGTGATGAACATGTAGTGGTTACTAAGAAGATCAGTTAGATCAGTTAGATCCACCACAAGTTGTGTTGTTTAGAACCATTATAACGTTATTTTTCAAAGAATGTGACATTACTTTGGTTGTATATATTATATAGCACCGAAGTGTGATGTTGCAGCTATATGTCATCATGTGTAATGGTTCTAAACAATGTCAGGCAAGCTAAACATTTGTGATGTAGTGGTTGCTAAGGAGACAATTGGTTAGCTCCAGCCCCTTTTCAAAACCCCGACTGAAACCAAAGGACAAATTGTTTAGAATCATAACTAGTCATAATAAAGTGATGTGCTATCATTATTTTGGTATCCTTATCAAAATTGTTTCATTATGTGCTCGTATTTTAAGTATATCAACCTTTTCCTTCATATGTTTTTTTTAATGAATGTATGATTATGACAAAAAATACATAATGTATATTCATATTTGGTTCAGGGTACAAAAACCTGAACCGTGTACATTTGACTTGTAAATTCATGTAGCTCTATTTATAATCTTCATTATTACAACCATATATGATTATGTTGATGATATGTTTGTCATAATAATATGTTACCATTATGTTAAATGTGGAAAGATGAGAAATACATATTCTTGTGAAACATTTATGCACGCCTGTTTGAAGCCTCTTTTGCATTGTGTATGTTTTATTTGTTTGTGTGTGTTCTGTATTATTTATGGACATGGTCCCTAACTCCTCACTACCAATTAGTGTTTCACAAAGATCCTAAGTTGAACTTAACTCTAAGTTGGACTTAAAAAGTATGCAAAGCCATTAGTTTCTTTGAAAAAAATGTAAAAGTCCTTTTAAAGGGGTAGTTTAGTTTTGGTAGAGAGGGCGCTGCACATCACAATTTTTTTGTGAGGTAATGAAAAACTGAATGTCGAATTTGAGAGAACATGCCATTTTAATGGCAGAATAAACTTTATTTGGTCAAAATCGACCCAGAAACGGCTGAAATATCAATAAATATATCTGATCTTATAATTATTTGGGGCCCAAATAATTAGATGATTTTTAGAAAAAAAATTAAAAATGCTTGCAATTTTTCAAAAATTTTCAAAAGCGTTTTTTAAATAGTTGTTGATGATCTCGCTATTTAATCATTATATCAATAAAACATCACATGCATAATTTTGTATGAAAAATGGTTGAAACCAATGCCTTTTAAAAAAGCGCCCTCTTGTGTTTGAATGGCTCTTTTTGAATGATAACAGGCTTTTTACTTAGTCGTTTGTAATTTTGTATACCTTTCGAGCATGGTGGAGTAATAACTATTAGTTTATAATGTTACTGTGCAGGTTTTAGCTACTTAAGTTCAGCCTTACCAAAACTAAACTACCCCTTTAAAAGGCATAACATGTTGTTTTAAATCATTAATATTTGTCTATTAATACTGTAAAGCGCTTAGAGATGATTATCAATCATATTAGGCGCTATATAAATCGCAAATATTATTATTATTATTATCATTATCAAAGAGATTTCATGTTCGTCATGTGAAATTAATGAAAAGACTAAAATACTTGCATTTTTTGCTTTTGAATATATTTTATTCCAAGGCTACAAATATCTTTCCATACTTTTAAACCCGCTTTATAAGTCCAAGTTAGAGTTAAGTTCAACTTAGGATATTTGTGAAACAACTCCCAGATTGTACTCTAAAATAATACAAATGACTACCCCAATCACACTCAGAATATGTTTAATACTAAAACAAATATATATATATATATATAACAATTTTGAAAACATGCAGAAATAAAACCAAACCCCCAAAACAAACAAATATACAATGACAAAATCCACCATCAGTCGAATTATTGTATGTAAGCAACTAATTTATTAGATGAAAAAAAAAAAATACATTTAGGCAGTTATATAAGAACAGGCAGTTTTCATGTATGCAAACTAGAAGATAGTTAGCCGGAATACACGATCAAATAAATATTTAAAAAAACACAATTTGAGAATAATCATTGTGCATTAGACTAAGAGAAATTAACTAGAAACATAATACATATTAATGCGCCGAGAGCGTCGAAAGGCGGAACGTGCGCCATAATGTAGCCACCATTATTTATCCTCATTATGCTAACTTTAACGTCTTGGATGAGCCTTCGGTATCGTCTTCGACATTGATATCATTATTATAAGAAAAATTATATGTCACCTTTGATCACGTAAACTGAATTAAGTCATTATAACAAAAAAATTAAGAGAATAATGTAACGGAAGTATCAACCTTTGTTTATGTTGAGCTCTAGAAATCAATATAATTCTACGAAAAGATAAGTCCTAATCTTCTCGGACAAGTATTTGTTTTTCATATTGAAAATTGAAATTGAAATTTTATTCACCATTCCGTTAAAACCATTACAAGGTAAATCAACAAGAAAGCATAACAATAAAAGGTGCAAATAACAATTGTGATAAAATACAAACAAAGATTAGAGTAAATTACATTTAAATATGGAAAATGGAAGACAATAATCTTGTAACTGCAAGACTTTTGGCTTGCAAAAGGAAGACAGTATTATCTTTAAGTCCATGAATCGGGCCCCGGAATCCGGCCCCGGAAACCGGCAAGGAAACGGTTTCCACTGGGCAATATAGAAATACACATCAAACTCTACACTTATGCAAAGTAACACATTATAAGTTACATCAACATAATGTATTAGGTATGTAAAATAATTGTGTAAAAACTATACATAGCCAAGTAATTATCAGGTTTCGCGGCATAATCGTGTATTAGGCCCCACCACTGCTATACTGTATACATATAACCTAACCCTATAACCCTTTAAACCCTAACCCTAACCCTAATTTGGTGGCTATAGGTCAGATTAATGGCTATAGGTCAGATTTAGTGGCTATAAGTTGGCTACATAAGTGTATACAGTATAGCAGTCGTGGGGCCTCATACACGATATTGCCGGTTTCGCTGCCCTCTTAATTATTTTATGTCATGTCCGCTCTTCGGCACCTTTTAGATGTACTTTTTATATTAGTCGATCTGTTTATTGTAGTTAACATTTTGAAGAACACAAATTCTCGGTGATACTGTATTATGGTCAGGGCATCTAACTTCGCGCGGCACACAACTTGGCGCAGTTAGTTTCGCGCAGCTAACTTGCCAGCTGCAGCTGCATACAGCTCCACACCATTACGGGCATTTAATACGTATGCTGCATACAAACGCTCGAACTTCGATCCCTCTTTATTTTGTGCGTGCATGAAAATGCCTCAAAAATCGGACAGTGAAGACAGCTACAATGGCCTTTTAAATGCGGGTACAAATGAATGGGAAAACTGCTGCGCGAAGTTCGATCCCCTTTTTTTTTTGTCAATAAAAATTGAAGGGTTTCAAAAACAGGCCGAAATAAGTAATTTAAATTGAGTGATCTTAAAACCAAAACATGTTTACTATACTACAGAATATTCTGAATATAAACTGGTATTAGAATCATTATACAAATCAGTATATTTCTTGTTGAAATGATGTGTTAAAAGTTAACTGCGCGAAGTTCGATGCCCCCATCATACTACTAATAGGTCGTTGAAAGTTTTGATAGTCTCGAAACACGCAGAATATCTTACTTTACGGATTATCATAACGCGTTGATAATTCAAGAAATGAATCAATAAATGATTTATAAATATGTATAAGCAATATCTCAAGTCTACACTTATTATTTGAAATAATGTTCAAATGTTAAGTAATCCTATAAACATTAAGAATGACTAAAAAAGAGCAAAGAAAATGGGATTCAATTTTCTTTGCTCTTTTTTTAGTCATATTATATTTCTGGTTAGTTTCATGAAAAATTAAATTCACTGCAATATTCATGAATCTCCAAGTTAAAGAAAACGAGATCTCGCTTTTATATTACATACAGTCATCTTAAAGGGACAGTCCCTCTTTTACAAAACGTCTGAACAGTTTCCAGTTGACGGATGGGGATGAATGAAACACACACAACTGATTTAGCATAATATTACAACTATATTGTAATTATTATTGTAAAGGTATTGTGAAGCCGACATTTGTAAATGTATGTCACGGAAAAAAATCTCAAAAATGAAGAATATGTAATTACATGTAGTCATTTTAAGCGAGGTTTGGTTATTTTGCCTAGTGTGCGGTCATGCTATTCTTACTTGTGCGCGGGTCACGTAGCTAGCGCGGGTCACGTAGGGGTCACGCATAGCGTTGTAGTACTTCAAGGAATCCGTGTGCGAACTTCCTCACTGGGTGAATATACGTTTACTGCACAATTACCTGTTGGACGACGGTTTATTAGTTTTAGGTCTATAACTCCACAAAAAAAGATATTTCAAGCCCTAATTTGTTCAGGCATGCTATTAAATGACATTTTCTTTCATATAAGACAATAACCTCGCAACTTTTGAAATTTGGCTTGCAAAAGAGGGAATGTCCCTTTAAGATGTTAATCTAAAAAGGAAAGACAAAAATACAACATGCTTATGTAACCTCATGGTTCAGTTTGAACTATATGTGAAGTTTCTTAATTAGACCCGTTTCCTGTGAAAGGCTCGAGCTGCTCCATGTGCCCGTTGTCTTTGACATCGATCGACCCTTTCGTGCCATTGACGTTGACCACGCACTCGAGGAAGTCCCACTTGGTGGCGAGGTACCCTCTGCGGAAGACGACGTCGGCCGCGTAAGAAACGATGAGGAGGGTGGCGAGGGAGGAGGACGCGGCGAGGAAGCGAAACGGGAAGAGCTGGCCGTAGTGCGGGTCATAGAAGGGGTAATGGATGGTGGCGGGGAGGCTCAAAGCCGGCTCGCCGCCGCCGAGCCGGAGGATCAGCCCGACGATGACCGCGGCTATGGAGCCGTACGTGTTGCTCCACTCGACGTGGACGACGCACACGAACTGCGGAAAGAGAACGACGAAGACGAAGTCCGAGCAGAGGACAAAGAGGAGGTAGATGGAGTTTACCGAGAGCGCCAGGGCGGTAGCGATGATAGTCACCACGATAATGGTTGCACGTAATACCCACACGAGCTCCTTCTCAGCCGCCTGGTACAGAAAAAAAAAAAAATAATAATCACATTATATAAATCAACAATTACGATTATGTTTTGCCTCATACACTGCAATATACTAAGCAGCGTGTTATCACCCTTATTTCTTATAATTTGATAGGTTCGATAAGATATGAATTTAGGTATTGTATGTAATATTATGAAAGCACAACAACGTGATGTAATTTTAACCACTGTTGACTCGTGAAGTAGTAAATATGTTTATAGGTTCTTTGAAAAATATAAATGCTCAAAAGACAATAATGCCCTACTTTTAGTCTGAAGATGTTCTGATAGACGTTCCTGACAAACATAGAGCTGGACGCGAGCACGGACGAATCGGTCGATGACATGACGGCGGCGGAGATCGCGCCCAGACCAAAGAAAGAGACCACGGGAGGCGTCAGATACTGGATGACCGCCGGTAGGATGAGACCTGGGCTTTCATAGACGTTGGTACGATTCAAGTCAATAGCCGTCATGTTCCAGTCTAAAAGGGAAGACAATACATGTGTAAAAATTGAAGGGGTACAAAATACAGTAACGAAAACGGTGACAGATGGAGAGGGTAAGGAGCAAGGGAAGACGAAGACGATCGAAGAGGAAGAGGGAAACGAGAAAGATGGCGAGGTACATGAAGTGGAAGAGGAAGAGGAAGAAGAAAAGGAAGTGGAAGAGGGAGAGGAAGAGGGATAGGATGTGGAAGAGGAGGAAGAGGAAGCGGAGGAGTAAGAGTAAGAGGAATAGGAAGGGCGGAAGAGGTAGGGAAAGAGGAAGTGGGAGAGGGAGGGGTAAATGAAGTGGAAGAGGAAAAACGATAATAAGGGGAAGATGAAGAGGAAGAGGAAGAGGAATAGGAAGAGCGGAAGAGGAAGGGGAAAAGGAAGTGGAAGAGGGAGAGGGAGGGGTAAGGAAGTGGAAGAGAAAGAACAGGAGGAAGAGGAATGGGAAGGGGAAGATGAAGAGGAAGAGGAAAATGAAGAGGAAGAGGAATAGGAAGGCAGAAATGGAAGGGATAGAGGAAGTGGAAGAGGGAGAGAGAGGGGTGAGGAAGTGGAAGAGGAAGAGAAAGAGCAGAAGGAAGAGGGATAGGAAGGGGAAGAGGAAAAGGAATAGGAAGGGCGGACGAGGAAGGGGAAGAGGAAGTGGAAGAGGGAGAGGGAGGGTAAAGGAAGGGGAAGAGGAAGTGGAAGAGGGAGAGGGAGGGTAAAGGAAGTGGAAGAGGAAGAGAAAGAGGAGGAGGAAGAGGAAAAGGAAAAGAAAGAGGGATAGGAAATGGAAGAGGAATAGGAGGAGTAAGAGAAAGAGGAGGAGTACGAGGAAGAGGAGGAGTAAGAGAAAGAGGAATAGGAAGAGCGGAAAGCAGAAGAGCAATAGGAAGGGAAAGAGGAAGAGGAGAAGGAAGAGGAATATCGGAAGAGGAAGAGGAAGTGGAAGAGAGAGGGGAGACTTGTAGTTAGAGGGGAGGAAGAGGAAGATAAATAGGAAGAGAGGAAAGCAGAAGAGGAGAAGGAAGAGCCATAGGAAGGGGAAGAGGAAGCGCGGAAGAGGAAGTGGAAGAGAGAGGCTCTGTAGTTAGAGGGGAGGAAGAGGAAAATTAGAGGAATAGGAATAGGAAGACAGGAAATCAGAAGAGGAAATGGAAAAGGGATAGGAAGGGGAAGAGGAATAGAAAGAGGAAGAGGAAGAAAATAATTACCTGTACTGACTCCTACTGCCCCTAGAATATAGGCCGGGATACTGAGGAATATGCAGCCCCCGGCCGCGAGGAAGGAGATGGGACGCACGTGCTTGGTGGACTTCAAGGACAGGATTCGCTGATAGTACGCTTGCCAGGGTACTCCGCCAAACAACTGCAGAATATCAACGTAGCAATAATACATTGATACTAAGAAAATGGCTTCGTCTTAAATGACTATGGGTCCGCATTCATAAAACCACGCTAGCTTAGTTCCATGATAAATGTATTTCAAATGATAGTGTTCCTAGGTAGTCTCTACCATACAGTGGTTAGCTGGTTTAGCCTTAGGTACCCACTATAAGTTAACCTTACTTAGTAACTACAGCCACGCGTCATCAAAAATGGACTAATAATGAAAGCTAGCAAGTTTTTTTTTAATGAATATGGGCCCTGGTGTCTGCAAAGATTATGGTGGCAAACGAGAGTCAGATGGTCTTACCAAATAAAGACAATTGATGGATTGATATTGATTGATTGATTGATATAGATTGATTGATTTATTGAAATAGAGTGATTGATATTGATTGATATATAAGTAAAAGTTCTGCTCGGAGTCGAAATGTATAGAAAACAACGAAATTCAATAAGATACTCCGTGGTCGAAATATCACCTTAAAAAATCTTTCCACGGAGTATCTTTATAAATAATTGCAAGGAATAATCATAAATGATTGAGAAGGAAGAATAATAGTAGGCGTAGCTTAATAAGCAATGTTCCTCCTTTTAATCCGCCAAATGAAAAAAGGCACTGGTCGAAAAATTGGTCTCCGCCAGGACTCGAACCTGGGTCTCCGGCTTGGAACGCCGATGCCTTAACCACTAGGCCACGGGGACCGTGTGGTTGAAGACAGATCCAATTCAAGTCATTGGCAAGCCAATCTCTCACCAGCAGCCCTTCTTTCTACTATATTATATATATAAGAGTTCAGAAAGATGGTCTGCGTCGGTGTGGTGAATAGAGACAAAAATTTAAATAAAACACCTATGGGCGAAAATTCGGAGAACTATGTTTTCTTACGGTGTTTTATTTAAATTTTTGTCTCTATATATATATATATATATATTGATTGATTGATTGATTGATTGATTGATTGATTGATTGGTTGATTGATTAATTGATAGATTGATAGATTGAAAGATTGATAGATTGATAGATGGATAGATGGATAGATTGATAAATTGATAGATTGATTGATTGATTGATTGCTTGATTGATTGCTTGATTGATTGATTGATTGATTGATTGATTGATTGATTGATTGATTGATTGATTGATTGATTGCTATAGATTGATTGATTCATTCATTGGAAAACTGATACATGACCATGTAACAAACATTGTACACATAGCCACTTACAATACAAAGTTATGTATAACTGACGAAAATAAACAAACATACATACCACACAGGCAGACAAACAATACACTACATGCACGTACCATGAGTATGTACTTGTCCAGCCAAACACCCGTAAGTTTCTTGGTCCAGTCCCCTCTCCAGATGGCAGCCGTCTCCGCTAGCGGGGCCACGGCTTTATTAGTTAGAGTAAAAGGGATGCACAGCCACTGACATTTAAATAGAAATAGAAAAAAAGTGGTTAAAGCATAGCCGGAGTATAATTACGAGGCAGGGGAGGGGTGTGTCAGGGGGCTCCGCTCCCTAGAGTCTTGAAAAAGGGCGGAGGAGGGGGTGTCAGGGGGCTCCGCTCCCTAGAGCCTTGCAAAAAGTCGGGGGTGCCAGGGGGCTCCGCTCCCTGGAGTCTTGAAAAAAGGGTGATATTCGGGCAAACTGTCTTATTTGGGCGACAAACAGACTAGGGTGGCTTGGAGAGGACAGTCTCACCCGCCAAGATTATGTATCAATTTCTCAAATGCACATGAAAGAAACGAAGTTACACAATTATCACCTCACCTAAATCTGTAAATAGAACACCGATACAGACAAAACAAAGACAAAATACAGATACAGACAGACACAAACTTAACTAAACTGAACCAAACCAAACCAAACCAAACCAAACCAAACTAAACTAAACTAAACGAAACCAAACTATATTAGACTAAACTAAACTAAACTAAACTAAACTAAACTAAACTAAACTAAACTAAACTAAACTAAACTAAACCAAACTGAACAAGACTGATCATCTCACCATCCCAAAGAAGATACAGGCCAGCTGGACAATATCCGTGTATGCCACTGATATGACGCCACCGAACAGGGTGTAGGAAGCGGCGATCACGGCAGAAATAATGACCGATACATTCCGGTCCAGCTCAAGGATGACGCTGATCGTGGACCCTTAGATTATATGGATAGATAATAATAATAATAACAATAATAATATAGCATTTTATAGAGCGCCATGTATCTAAATGCCCTGTTCAGAGGCTCATTATTACATTTGGTCATCAGGTACAGTCTGTTCAAACCCGCACAATTATCTTGAGCTCCATCTCAACCAGGGGAGCATACTAGCTCAAGCTGCCCTATCATCTAGAGCGATACATGCTAATTTAACACCCGACCAAGTACTGAATTTATACTCCTGGTTACAGAGCAGCAATATGGATTAAATCATTAAATACCTTGCTGAAGGACATAAAATGCCGGAGCATCGACTGGGTTCGAACTCGGGTCCCAAGATCGGAAGGGATAGATATATCGGTTTTTATTGACACATAAAATATACAAGACTATAGTCCGATGGGCGAGGACTGAAGTACCTTGTGCACAACATACATATATAAACATACATGCATGGATATATTCCAATGTAAAATACAAATATTACTTAACATCAAGTATTTGCTATATCTTACTATAGATAATATAGGTCAAGATATAAGATTATGGATGTATTTCATGGTATTGTGAAACGATATGGTATACTTATTTGGACTTCAATTATTTAAATGTTACAAAGATGTTGATGTGTGAATTAAACTTGATCGTAGGAACATATTTTTTCAGGAGGGCCGAGGTACGGTTTTGCCTGAATACCATCTTCCCCTTACACGAAAACAAAACAAAAATCCCCAAACAACTGAAAACGATTTTACCGCCCGAAAATGAACTACTTTTTATGACTTTGCCCGAATGTAACATGCATTGTGGCATAAGTAGTAGTAGTAGTAGTAGTAGTATTAGTAGTAGTAGTAGTATTAGTAGTAGTAGTAGTATTAGTAGTAGAAGTAGTTATTATTATTATTATTAGTAGTAGTAGTAGTAGTAGTAGTAGTAGTAGTAGTAGTAGTAGAAGTAGTAGTAGTAGTAGTAGAAGTAGTAGTAGTAGTAGTAGTAGTAGTAGTAGTAGTAGTAGTAGTAGTAGTAGTAGTAGTAGTAGTAGTAGTAGTAGTGGTAGTAGTAGTAGTAGAACTAGTAGTAGTAGTAGTAGAAATAGTAGTAGTAGTAGTAGTAGTAGTAGTAGTAGTAGTAGTAGTAGTAGTAGTAGTAGTAGTAGAAGTAGTAGAAATAGTAGTAGTAGTAGTAGTAGTAGTAGTAGTAGTAGTAGTAGTAGTAGTAGTAGTAGTAGCAGCAGCAGCAGCAGCAGCAGCAGCAGCAGCAGCAGCAGCAGCAGCAGTAGTCTAGTTCTAGACTCTCGGAATTAATCTACGCCACCCCGAAGATCTGTATACACAGCAGTAATCGCCGGTTTGACAGCGATCACTGTGTATACAGATCTTCATGGTGGCGGAGATTAATTCCGAGAGTCTAGAACTAGACTACAGCAGCAGCAGCAGCAGCAGCAGCAGCAGCAGCAGCAGCAGCAGCAGCAGCAGCAGCAGCAGCAGAAATTCAATTCAGTGGTGCTTACCCAAAGCCGCCAAGATTGCTGAACACCAAAGCAGTTCGCCCATAAGGGCAGACAGGAAGAGAATTCCGCCCATCTTCTTCCCAAATTTGTCCTGGAACGGGTCGATCATTGTAACGTAATTCTTCGATCGCATGTACTTGGCGAAGAACAGTCCATCTGTTGGGGTTATGTAAATCCGTTTAACGTTAAATGGACAAAATTATTATTAATCTATCATCATTATCATCATCATCATCATCTTCCTCTTCTTCTACATCATCATCATCATCACCATCACCATCATCATCATCATCATCATCATCATCATCATCATCATCGTCATCATCATCACCATCATCATCATCATCATCCTCTTCTTCTTCTACACCATCATCATCATCATCATCATCATCATCATCATCATCATCATCTTCTTCTTATACAGAACCATCATTTTCATCATCACCATCATCATCTTCTTCTTATATACAACCATCATTATCATCATCACCATCTTCTTCTTCTTGTTCTTCTTGTTCTTGTTCTTGTTCTTCTTCTTGTTGTTCTTCTTCTTTCTCTTCTTCTTTTACACAACCATCATTATCGTCATAATCATCATGATCATTATCATAATCAGCGCCACAACCTTCATCACCACCATTATCATCATCATCATCATCATCATCACCATCATCATCATCATCTTCATTATCATCATCATCTTCATCTTCATCACCACCACAACCACCACCATCATCATCATTATCATCATCATCACCACCACCACCACCACCACCACCACCACCACCGGCATCATCATCATCAACACCATCATCATCACCACCACCACCACCACTACCACCACCCTCATCATCATTATCATCATCATCACCACCACCACCACCGCCACCACCACCACCACCGGCATCATCATCATCATCATATTCTTCTTCTTCATCACCATCATCTTCATCACCACCTTATAAAATGTTGCTTACTAATAACGAGACTGCAACTGTATCCTATGGGTGCCTGAGCCCACACCAGTCCTCCATAGTATCCTTCCCTGAACACCGCCTCGGCCGTTCCATTCAGGAAGCCTCCACCAACCCATGTAGCTGATCAGAATAATTCAGAAGAAGTAAATGAGGAATCATACAAACATAAACAAAATTACATTATTGCGATAATTATCACTGTCTTCACCCCCCCCCCCCCTTTTTTTTTTGGTATGAGTCACCGGGTGCGGTTCGTTATTCCGAAGGTTCGTTATTCCGAAGGTTCGGTTATTCCGAACACGCAAATTTCGTATACCTGCGAGTTCGCTATTCCGAAAATGAAATAGGGTTCGTTAATCCGAACATTTGCTGCATTATTCCGAAGGTTCGTTATTCCTAAGGTTCGTTAATCCGAGGGTTCGTTATTCCGAAGGTTCTTTATTCCGAAGGTTCGTTATTCCGAAGGTTCGCTATTCCGAAAATAAAATCGGGTTCGCTATTCCGATGGTTCGTTAGTCCGAAAATGAAATCAGGTTCGTTATTCCGAAGGTTCGTTATTCCGAAGGTTCGTTATTCCGAAGGCTCGTTAGTCCGAAAATAAAATCGGGTTCGTTATTCCGAAAATGAAATAAGGGGAGCTGGGTTGCCGTCGAGTTGTCGGGGGGGGGGGGGGGGATGATCTTTTTGCCCCACAACCCCGTCCCAACTGTCAGGAATCCTGGCTATGCCACAATGCAAGAACAAGCCACTATGTAGAACAAGACGGTCCATAGAACCCGATTGTCTCTCCCAACATGACTGGCTACGCATCCGCTTACAAACAAAAAAAAACGCCAAAAGGGTATCACTTACGGCACCTTTTCAGGTGCATTTGCGCCATTAAAGGGCAATGAAACCCAAGCAAAATGTTGCTTTCATAGACTTGAAGAGATTAGGAGGAATAATCTCTGAAAGTTAGAGCATAATTGGGCAAGAAACAAGAAAACTATGGCTCTTTGAAGATGTCCATTTATTCCTATGGGGAACTCAAATTGGCAACGCACTCTGATAAGAGTGTAGACTACTCCCCATAATTATGTTTTGTACACAGAAGTTCCCATTTGTTACAGTTTTCTTCATATAGTCACACTTTTCCATTCCCCCAACTCATGATATTGTATGTATACATGCATTCTGAGCCATTAACTTGCATTTTCAATAAATGCATCTACGATGGGATTTTCCCTGATATTTGGAAAACAGCAGCAATCACCCCCGTCCCAAAGGGGAAAAAAATAATTAACTCCTTTGATCAATTGAGACCCATCTCTCTGCAAAATGGGTAGTTGATGACATTGTTGAATATGTTGATAAGAAGCAATTTGGAAATGTGAAAGGATCTTCGACTACACATTACTTGGTTGATCTTTTAAATTTTGTGCTGCATGGTCTTGACAAACCTGGGCACTATGCATACTTAACCACTATAGATTCGTTCGACCGGGTAAACCACAATACTGTAATTAAGAAACTGATTGATTTGGGTGTCAGAAGATTCATTATACCAATCATTTGTAGTTTTCTCAGTAATAGAACTCAGTGTACTAAAATTGGTGGTAAGCTACCATAACTCTCTTTACGTAGAAACACATTGTTGATTAATTTTGGCACAAAAATGTTGCAATCTCTAAAACATAAGCACTTACTCCCTCCAACTAAAGCTAGTACATGTACAAGACAATTACGAAACATGTCGGGATTGTGTACAATTAAATGTAACACAGAAAGATATCGTAAATCAACTATCCCCTATTTGGCACGAACATTAAAACCATGAATTTGGTTGGATTGTGTTTTGTTAGTAATGATTTGCATTGCTTGGTATAATTTAATTAAGTTATTTGTGTTGAATTGAATTTAATTTAAAAAGAGTTTATTAATTAAATAGTTGGCAGCCAAAGGCTGAATTGTACATTTGTTACATTTGTAAAGTGCATAATACATGTTAAAAGTTGTAAAGTTTAAAAAGTAATGAGTAATATGCAAACAGCAAAATACACAATTGTACATAAGAAAAGAAAATGATTTTACAAAAATTAAATTATATATTGTTTAAAATATGAACAAGGTAAGGAAGAGCACTATTTTATCTTTTAATTGGTATTTAATCATTAAAAACAGGGTGTTCTTTAAAGATATTATAAACTGTTCACAAAGTAGTTTTTTTCTTGCTTCCAATGTAGTTAAATTGCACAATGAATGAGTAAAAGTGGCATATTATGTTATATAGTCACCTCCCAATATTATTCTGAGGACTCTCTTTTGAATTGAGTAATATTTCCATTAAAAACCGGGACGCAATAATTAAGTCTTATGTATCCCATGTATAGTTAAACGATCATTTAGATGATAATATTGTAGACTTAGATTGTTTCTTTATTTATGTAATATGACAAATACTCATAAACTTGCAGTTTGGTACCTTGAATTTTGGTAAAATATTGATATTAAACTTGTAATATGTACATAATTATTCATTTTTAAATTATGCGTAATTAATTTTAATTGAAATATCAATATGACTAGAATAGTCTTGCTCTCATATAATAATGATTTCACAATAGGTATTTAGCTGATAGGTATAAATGATAAATATTTTATAATGAATTAATTGCTGGTGATTAATAACTTAGAACAGTTCCAATTATGAATGATTAGCAATTATGCTCAATGATTTGATATTTGTTCTTTGTGTAGTGTAGCTTTGTTATAGTGATTTACTTTTGTAAATTTTGTACTTAACATTAATGTTCCAATTCATTTAAATGCGAATGTAACAATTGCTATATTATATTATTTATACTATGTATGTTTTGATGTTCAATGTACACTGATCCTTTCAGCACTGCTGCTGATCAGTTTGAAATGTATACCAAAATAAATAAATATAAATAAATAAAACAATTCTACAAAACATATGTTGAACTCAAACGAAGGGTAAACATACATTTTGAGAAAATTGAACAAAATTGAAATTTTGTGTACAAAATGTATGGGGAGTAGTCCACAACTTTGCCAGAGTGCGTTGCCAATTTGAGTCACTCGTAGAAATAAATGGCTCTTTCCAAAGAGCCATAGTTTTCTTATTTCTTGACCGATTGTGCTCAAATTTTCAGGGACTATTCATCCTATTTACTGTCTTATAGTGCATACAACAATTTGTCTGGATTTCATTGTCCTTTAAGGGTAGGTTTTAAAATCATTACGCCATTCAGGGGTGTAAATTTAAGAAGATGCTTGCACTAAGCCATTTAGGATAAATTTCAGATGCTGATGGACACGGGTGGGTAGCATTTTTGTATGAGAGTGACCTCCCACCTATACTCCCGACCATACAATAGCCATTTTACGACTGAGATGTTTTTTAAATTTTGTTTAAATTTTTTTATAGGAGCTAGTGATTATTTTTAAAGAAAAAAATAATTATTTGAAGTATCGCAAACCAATGTTGTGTGGAAAATGTGTTTCGTATATAGCTTGATGACCTACAAGTTAGCCTAAACCATAATATAGCCAGTAGGCCTACTAGGTGTCCAGGGCCAGAGCAGAACTGCTTAAAAATGATATGTTTATGACTATATTCCTTGAATTGTTTACCTAACTGTATTCATCCACAATTTTCTTTAATAACGAAAGAAACAGGAAATGGACCGGACCTAAGCCTTGTTACTGGCTTGAGAGAGGGGGCACTTTAAAATACACCAGGCTCCGTTCTAGACCATTTTCCTTTATGGAGGGGGAGATAATGTGATCCGAATATGAAGAAAAAGATATTTTATTAAACAAACAAAATGGCGACGCTTAAATGAAATCAAATTCTTTTCTACGACGTATTTATTTCATTTTCGGATTAACGAACCCTATTTCATTTTCGGACTAACGAACCTTCGGAATAACGAACCCGATTTTATTTTCGGACTAACGAACCTTCGGAATAACGAACCTTCGGAATAACAAACCTTCGGAATTACAAACCTTCGGAATAACGAACCCGATTTTATTTTAGGACTAACGAACCTTTGGAATAACGAACCCGATTTCATTTTCGGAATAGCGAACCTCCGGAATAGCGAACCTTCGGAATAACAAACCTTCGGAAAAACGAACCTTCGGAATAACAAACCTTCGGAATAACGAACCTTCGGAATAACCGAACCTTCGGAATAACGAGCTGTAACCGTTGTTCTCTATACCCTCAAAGGTTGATCTCCACAAACATTTTTAATGTATAGCCTCCAATAAAATCTGCATTTTTTTTTCAAAAGTACCTGTTTTGTTGTTTACATATTATGCTAATGAACGCATCTGCTCGGATGTAGAAACGTCATTGAGGCCAAACTATGATTGTGTGCTCGTTTTACGTACGGGCATGACCTTTGTACTCTGTTGTTCGCGCACAATTACCCTTTGTGAACTGCTGTACCGTATCGGTCGTGAATACGCCAAAGCTTGGACAAGCATGACAAGGATGTATTCGAAAAATTCGATTTCTTGGCCCTTACAAACGGGTCCCTTTTTAAAAAGTAAAGAAATCTTGTTTGTTGGGTAAATTGGTTAACTAAGAATTGCGAAGTAAACGAGGAAAATTACTCTCATGTTTATGTAGTGCATGTGCTCCATAAACGGGGGTCTATGAGGGCACGTGCGGAGTTACCAATTTTGTCATAATTTGCTAAAGATTGTAATTATCAAAGTATACCACCACATTTCACATAATTTTATTGTTGATATTGCGGATATTATTTGTAATATTCTTGTCTATTTTTGTAGTGAGCAAATAGGAAGAAAATGATGAATGAATATATTTATATTTTATGTATGGTTTTACTTATTAAATTGGCCTACCGTGATTTTCACGAGAAACGTATAGTATGGCATCCGTGACGTATTGGATTTTGAGGATCGTTCCATTACTCGTTGATTATTTATGTTTAAAACAAATCAAATATGGGAAAAGTTAAAGGTTTCAAATGATTTAGTTGTATGGAATGGTTTTCTAAAATCATGATTTGAACTAGAAATTGCGCGCTCGGCGGGTCGCGCAGCCGAGCACATGTATCCCCCGAACCAATTGCATTGCACTTTTGTGGGTTGTAATATTGTGAACTGAACAAGTTTGGTGGTGTACGTTGTTCTACTAGGCTGGCAGTAGCCTTTGGGCAAGGCCTCGCGCGCTGTTTGTCCTCCGAGCAGGGTCTGATTAATAGACAAGGCGATGTGCGCTTACAGCAGTGATCGCTGGACTGAGCCGCGTCAGCGACTCGGATCTATAGAGCGTTCACAAGGTAATCTTAACTATTTCTTTATATCATGGTTACCATGGCAACCAGGACTCCGCCCCACACCAAAATCAAAAGGCTTCATCCTCTTTCCTTAATACACCTTCATACCAAATTAGAAAATGATCGGACAAGAACTCGGACCTGTAGAGCGTTCACAAGGTAATCTTAACTATTTCTTTATATCATGGTTACCATGGCAACCAGGACTCCGCCCCACACCAAAATCAATAGGCTTCATCCTCTTTCCTTAAGACACCTTCATACCAAATTAGAAAATGATCGGACAAGAACTCGGACCTGTAGAGCGTTCACAAGGTAATCTTAACTATTTCTTTATATCATGGTTACCATGGCAACCAGGACTCCGCCCCACACCAAAATCTAAAGGCTACATCCTCTTTCCTTAAGACACCTTCATACCAAATTAGAAAATGATCAGACAAGAACTCGGACCTGTAGAGCGTTCACAAGGTAATATTAACTATTTATTTATATCATGGTTACCATGGCAACCAGGACCGCGCCCCACACCAAAATCAATAGGCTTCATCCTCTTTCCTTAATACACCTTCATACCAAATTAGAAACTGATCGGACAAGAACTCGGACCTGTAGAGCGTTCACAAGGTAATCTTAACTATTTCTTTATATCATGGTTACCATGGCAACCAGGACTCCGCCCCACACCAAAATCAAAAGGCTTCATCCTCTTTCCTTAATACACCTTCATACCAAATTAGAAAATGATCGGACAAGAACTCGGACCTGTAGAGCGTTCACAAGGTAATCTTAACTATTTCTTTATATCATGGTTACCATGGCAACCAGGACTCCGCCCCACACCAAAATCAATAGGCTTCATCCTCTTTCCTTAAGACACCTTCATACCAAATTAGAAAATGATCGGACAAGAACTCGGACCTGTAGAGCGTTCACAAGGTAATCTTAACTATTTCTTTATATCATGGTTACCATAGCAACCAGGACTCCGCCCCACACCAAAATCTAAAGGCTTCATCCTCTTTCCTTAAGACACCTTCATACCAAATTAGAAAATGATCAGACAAGAACTCGGACCTGTAGAGCGTTCACAAGGTAATATTAACTATTTATTTATATCATGGTTACCATGGCAACCAGGACCGCGCCCCACACCAAAATCAATAGGCTTCATCCTCTTTCCTTAATACACCTTCATACCAAATTAGAAACTGATCGGACAAGAACTCGGACCTGTAGAGCGTTCACAAGGTAATCTTAACTATTTCTTTATATCATGGTTACCATGGCAACCAGGACTCCGCCCCACACCAAAATCAATAGGCTTCATCCTCTTTCCTTAATACACCTTCATACCAAATTAGAAAATGATCGGACAAGAACTCGGACCTGTAGAGCGTTCACAAGGTAATCTTAACTATTTCTTTATATCATGGTTACCATGGCAACCAGGACTCCGCCCCACACCAAAATCAATAGGCTTCATCCTCTTTCCTTAATACACCTTCATACCAAATTAGAAAATGATCGGACAAGAACTCGGACCTGTAGAGCGTTCACAAGGTAATCTTAACTATTTCTTTATATCATGGTTACCATGGCAACCAGGACTCCGCCCCACACCAAAATCAAAAGGCTTCATCCTCTTTCCTTAATACACCTTCATACCAAATTAAAAAATGATCGGACAAGAACTCGGACCTGTAGAGCGTTCACAAGGTAATCTTAACTATTTCTTTATATCATGGTTACCATGGCAACCAGGACTCCGCCCCACACCAAAATCAATAGGCTTCATCCTCTTTCCTTAATACACCTTCATACCAAATTAGAAAATGATCGGACAAGAACTCGGACCTGTAGAGCGTTCACAAGAAAATCTCTGCGGCGGACGCGGCGGACGCGGCGGACGCGGCGGCGGCGCGACGAGGCCAAATCCATAGTATCCCCCGAAGTGGTTCGGGGGATACAATTATCAAAGTAGTGCATTTTGCCAATAAAGTCTTCTTTTAAGCTTCACCCGTCCTTCACTCTTCATTAACCTGGATGCCAAGGATTTTCGGCATTGTACCGATTTCAGCAAGGATCTTACAAGACAGTGTTATTATGGATTAGGGCCACCACACGCCAAGTGCCCACTGTGCGATTTGCGCCTAGCGATCTAGAGATATCTTGCCAGAGTGGGAGCGATTCCTTGAGATCCGTGGAAAAGTCGCGTAGTGGGAACCCAACGGTCGCACCTGATCGCCGTAACTCGCGTCGCAGGGGTGGTGTCCGGTAGCGGTCGCCGGGTTTTCGACATGTTAAAAAATGGGGCGACCTCCGATTTCGGTCGGGCACACTCGCAAGCAGAATCGCATAGTGAGCACGCCCAGATCGGCCTCGATCGCATTCGCGGCGAACTGGTGCGATTCACACAGATCCGAGGTCGCTATCCGTTCGCGCTAATTTGCAGGCGCAAATCGCACAGTGGGCATTGGGCTAGCGACCTCGGAATCGCACCAGTTCGCCGCGAGTCAGCCCGATTTCATTGCGTACGCGATCTTTTCAGTGTCGACCATGCGATCTATCGCGATCTCTTTGCGATCTCACGGCGACTTCCCCTGGGAAATGCCTTGGCCCCATTTCCACGCATACGTGCATGGTCGAGGAATACAGCCAGGAATTGGTCACGCTTGCTTGATTTTATATCATCATCTGCTTTTGGAGTTTTTTTAATGTATGCGATCCGGCCCGACAAGCCATAGTATAGCAAGCCGTTTAAACATTTATTCCTATTTCTTGATATCAAGAATTCAATTCTATCAAGAATTACCATTGCTTAACAACAGAAAATCATTTCTTGATATCAAGAAATCGAATTCTTGATATCAAGAAACCATTTTCTGTTGTTAACCAATGGTAATTCTTGATATCAAGAAATATGAATAAATGTTAAAACGGCTTGCCATACGATCGAGGCCGTTCTGGGCGTGCTCACTATGCGATTCTGCTTGCGAGTGAGCCTAGCCTTTTGACAAGGCGATCGCGTCTAAATGGCTGCGCTGCAGGAACGACTGAACGCGTGGTGGAGACTATCCGGCGAGTGGTGAAGCCACGAGCGCCTTTTCGCAAGTACTTCGGCCTGGATGCCTCATAAATATTCATAGGCTTGATTTAATGAATTGTGCATATATTCTATGCAGCTATTTTGGTCTCTCTCTCTCTCTCCCATATAATTACAATTATTGTACAGTACGTCTCTCTGCCTCTCCCGTTTAATATGCACGTCAGTCACAGGTCTCTCTGTGTCTCCCATTTAAATATGTAGTCTACGTCTACGTCGGCAATATACACGTACGGTATAAGTTAGCATGCATTGCAGGTACATAAGCGCATCCCTGTGTGTGTGTGTGTTTGGTGTGGCCTGAAGTTTACCACTACCACGTACGTGACATAATTCAGTGTGTATTGATTGTGTGTGGCGTATGTGCTTTGCATTGCATCGCGTTGGGAAAATATGCATAATGCATGAGTACGTGATAACCCGGCTTTCTGATTGGGTTCTACTCGTAGGTAGAGAGATTCAATACTTAACAAAAGAAGTTCATCGCAGAGCAATCCATTTGCGAAAAGACTGTCTCGGCAAGAGAGTGTGCATTGTAGTTGCGCTGTCCAGTCGTTCCGTGCATTCAACTCAGCTCAGACGAGACTGGCTTGTCAAAAGACTAGAGTGTGCCCGACTGAAGTCGGAGGTCGCCAAATTTGTGTACATGTCGAAAACCCGGCGACCGCTACCAACACCACCCCTGCGGTGCCCACTGCGCGGCTTTTCCACGGATCTCAGGGGATCGCTCCCACTCTGGCAAGATCTCTCTAGATCGCTAGGCGCAAATCGCACAGTGGGCACTAGGCTATACATATGATATATGTATAACCTTAATAAATAAATAAAAATTCGAACAAAATCAATAGGTTATACGTATGATATACGTATAACCTAATTATACAAATAACATATGAAGTATAATTTGAATTATATTAGTAATAGTGAAATACAAGTCGATGAGGGTCCCGCCCATTGTTGGAACTTTCTAGTGGATTACCCTCCCAAATAATGACACGCACAGAAGCCAACTATATTTTGTCCCAATGAATGATACCTCTAATAATGATCGTCAACATGGTCAATTTGTAAATGACGCTTTATTACAGTAAAATCTCAAGGCACTCTGTCTATTATATTACATAAACTGTAACCGAACAGCCTAAGGAGCTTTCTTATGCTGATTGGGGTCCATGTTGGTTAGCAACATGTATTTGGTGTATTTTATAAATGACTCGGCATATATACTCCGCAAAAAAAGAAACTGGACACTTGTATAAAACCAAATATTTCATATTCATTTACGATAAAATATATGATATTGTATATCAAATTGAAGATAAAATCCAGATGAAATTATTTATGCATGACTTGTCACGATCAACTAACCACAGTAAGGTCTGTTTTCAAAAATAGCAAAAATGGAACATCCACTCAACCATGTAAATGTTGATAAGCATAATCTAAAACGCTATATTCATGACATGGCATAATTGTTCAATACAAATGTGACCTTTTTTTATCTTCATCTCAATAAAAAGTATAAATTAAGACAAATTGTGAACGTTATAGGTTTTATTTTCATCCAAAAGTAACAAAATGGGGAATTCCATGGTAAAGGTTTATTAGTCGAAACCACAGTTTGTGCCCTTATTTCAGCTTGAAAAATGGTATATATTCTTCTCAAGAATGCTACCGTAGTCCAAAGATCTTCAAAACCTGATGTCATCATTGGTTAAACAGTTGGGCAGTCTTTAACGTGACATTTCTCTAGATAACTATGGTTAACATTGCAGAGAACACACATAAACAGACAAGCTCCATGCCTCTAATACAGACCAGTATGACGATGCTCTCATAACTTGGCCCTGTTTTATTGACAAATTTGTATTTTCAGAGTTGTTCATAACAATAAAGTAAAATAATGTCATAATTTACTTGCCCCGCACATCTTGTTTTAAGTGAAACGCTCACTATCATCCTGATAATTTCAGTCGAATGGTGTGGTCCTCCATTGTTTTTGCTATTTTTGAAAACAGACCTTGCTATTGTTAATTGACCATGATGGCAGTTCATGCATGATCGATTACACCTTTAATTTATACCCTACATGCAGAGGACTAAATTCCCTTTAATTTGATGTATGATAATCTACACTTTATCGTACAAAAATATGAAATTGTTTAAGTTTTACAAGTGTCCAGTTTCTTTTTTTGCGGAGTATATATTTGTGCCTTAATCACACAAGATTTATTGACAATCGGTTGAAATATAAATGGACTTGATATAGTTATTATGAATTAAAACTGTCCTTGTACACTGAGATGAAAGTATCTGTTGGGGATACTTTCAGGTACTGTTTTTCGTTATTGGTCTCTTACTTTGAATAGATGAAACTCTGCCCCGCGGGGCCCTTCTTATACCCTATCCACAAAGGGCGATTCGCTTGAATTGCTTTGAATTCCCTTTGTATGACTAAGCTGCATACTCACGTGGAACATGCTACCCTCATTGACTTGTATTTTACTATCGGTTTTCCCGCTCAATTTCGCGATTGTGTCAATCGAATTGATACTAGGAGCAAACGAATTCGCGCGATTTGCGATCGCCGTACCAAAGCAGCATTCGAATTCGTAAATAGTCGTTCAAAATCACGTAGGAGCAAGTGAATTTTCACAAAGTGCATACCTTTTCATCAATGGTCATTCGAATTCGCGAAAGGGCAGTTGACAGTTGGCTGCACATTCGCGAATTCGAATGCCCATAAATGAACTTCTGTGCCTATTCACGAAAGCGTGTGCGTATGCATGAATTCGCATGCACTTATTCGGAATTTGGAAGACCGATACCAACGATTACGCGGCAACGCGCGAATTCGAATGACCCTAAATGAATTCGATTGAAAAAAGTGCAAAATTGAGCGGGAAAACCTATATTACTAATATAATTCAAATTATACTTCATATGTTATTTGTATAATTTTCTAATTATAATATGGTTGTAATTATATAAGATACATATAAAATATGCTAGGCCAATTGTGAAATACAATTTTATAATGTTATAACGTTGGGTCAATTATAATATATAATTATATGTAATTATATGCATTGGTATTTTATACTATAGATATGGGGCGGTGTCAGGTGTCTGAGGCGGGAGTCCCGTTCACCTGACCCCACCCCCCCCCCCCCCCCCCCCCCCCACCCCACACACACATGACCCATGCATTGTAATTATTAATAATTTTGAGCTTTAGTTGGTGTTTATATTTATGAGTTTGTAGTTCATACTATAGACACATGGGGCGGTGTCAGGTGTCTGAGCTAGGAGGGAGTCCCGTTCACCTGGCCTACCCCTACACATGACCCTTGTCATCTCATTGACAAAATGTGGTAGTTTGTCCAACAATGGCTCGCAGAACGCCAAATGTTGTTGTTAGCCCAACGTTAACCCAACGTTGGCTTGTCGACCATAGCCTACGTTGGACCAATTACGTATAGGTATCCATCCAACCTTGACCAAACGTTGGCCCAACATCAATCAGACAACCAATTTCTAATGGCACTGATAAACTATTAAAGTTTGCACAAAGTTGGCTACACGCGTTGGTTAGCTTACTGACCGCCGTAATGTGGTTGTTCGTCCAAGGTGAATCAGCCAACCAAAATCCAATAGCACTCATTGACAAAATGTGTTAGTAGACTCAACGTTAGCCCATCGTTGGTTTGCCAACCGTCGAAATGTGGTAGTTGGACCAACGTCAATAAGCCAACCAATATCCAACAGCACTGATTGACAAATACTGTAGTTAGCCCAACGTAAACTTGCCGACAGCCAAAATGTGGTTGTTCGTCCAACGTTGGTCTAACGTCAATTAGCCAACGGCACTCATTGACAACATGTGGTAGGAGGCTCAACGTTGGTCCAACGTTGTCTGCCGACCGCCGAAATGTGTTTGTTTGTCCAACGTTGTTCCAACGTCAATTAGCCAACCAATATCCAACAACACTCATTAACAAAATGTGGTAGTAGGTTCAACGTTGGCCTAACGTTGGCTTGCTGACCACCGAAATATGGTTGTTTGTCCAATGTTGGTCCAACGTCATTTAGCTAAACAATATCCAACGGCACTGATTGACAACATGTGGTAGTTGGCCCAACTTTGGCTTCCCGACCGCTTAAATATGGTTGTTCGTCCAACAATCACCCAACGTTGGTCCAACGTAAATAAGCCATCCAATTCCCAACAATACTTATTGACAAAATGTGGTAGCTGGCTTAACGTTGGCCCAACGTTAGATTGCCAATAGTCAACTTGTGTTTGCTGCTCTAACGTTGTCCCAGCGTTGGTTCAACGTTGGCTTGCTGACTGCCAAATTGTGGTTGTAAGTCTAACTTTGGGCGATGAGGGGGACATATTCCCCCAATTGTTTGGTGCGGGGGGGGGGGGGGGGGGGGTGGCCTATACAAACATCCCCTCACTTTCCAAAGTTAAATCTGTATAAAATGCATAGATAATAATGATAGCCATACTTGCAAAGTCATATTTTAAACACCGATTGAAATAAAAGTCTCCCCTCCCACACCCTCCCCCTTCGAGCCCTCGGGCTTGGTCGCTCCGCTCCCTCGCACCACCCCCATTGCTCGTGTGGTCAGAAGCTATTATAAGCCTGACATAAACCAAGGATAGAAAGGCTTCTTACCACACGAGCAATGAAACTTAAGGGGTTTCACGGACGAACGCCGTACTATAGCGAAATTTCCCGTTAAAGTTCAGTGTTGGGTCCATAGCATTATGAATAAACAAACCAACCAACCACTCGTTCATTAAAGTTGGATCGAGAAAATTGTGTCTGACACCGCCTATCGAGCCCTGTGTATGCCAGACAATACATCCAATGCTGCTGCTCTTTACCCAGTTGTATAAATGAGGACCCAGTAGGAGGTGCCAGTCTTATGTGAATGATCTTCTCAATGTACTCCCCAGGGAGTGGAGAATGTGCATACAGTGTGTGCGGGCTGGCATTATATGGCTGGGTTAATAAGTGGCCTAGAGATGGCATTGTAACACATTAGGCTCTATAATTTGAATCGAACCTGAATCTGACAGAAGTATATTTAAAAATTAACAAAGAAAATTGGGTTTCGCCTGGATTCGATCCCGAGACCTCCGGATTACTAGACCAGTCTACCGACAGATGGGCGCCTGGCTCAGTCGGGGGTGTCCCCCTCCCACTTTAGGGAGCTTTTGCATTTTGGTGCTTGAAATTGTGCGATTTGGTGCATACCTGAGACAGAAATTGTACATGATAATTGTTGTGCAAGATATGGAATCAAACATACATAATGTATACATAATATGAAAAAGTGTGTTGACGCCTGTTGACGCCCATGACAGTACATCACTCAACGATACAACAAAATATACACTTTAAAATAGGTTTGATGGTGTTGGGCGACTTTGAATGAAAATCTCTGTAATTTGAATGACCACGTGTGAATTTTATTGCTCCAAATTGTGGATTTGCGTTTCTTGGTGAATTTCAATGCTAAATGTGGTAAACCACTAAATTCAAGCCTTCAGCTCAATTTCGCGAATTTTAATAACCCGCTTATCAATACGAAATGAAAGTTTACCAAATTGGCCCGTGAAAATGAAAAACTATATTTGATTCGATATGATTGAAGTATGAAATCTGTATTAAACAAAAAATATATTAATGAAATACCTTTATATTATAATTATGCTGCATTTCTGTGTTTTATTTGCGCATTGTAATACTTGGTTAAAACGTCTTTACAGGGTTCCCCCCAAAAAAAAACGGAACGGGGCACTTCCCAAAATATAGTAACAAAATGATAATGTCCATCAGATAGGGTATCTTTTCCAATAAAAAACGATACCAAGAACAGTAATGTTGGTTGTGTAGTTTTTGTTTTATGGTGCTCTGAGTGACACCATGTCAGGTTCCCATTTTTGTCAATTTTTACCAAATCAGGGCCTGATAAATCGCACTTACTGCCCTGCATCACATCGAGCAACGAGCAATACGTGCGCTATTGTTATATGGTGTACATTCAGCTGTGTGCCGAGAGAATGGGAATGGTTGTGCGACGCTATGACGGGAAGGAAGTGCGATTTATCAGGCACTGACTTGGTAAAAATTGACAAAAATGGGAACCTGATATGGTGTCACTCAGAGCGCCCTATAACAAAAACTACACTACCAAAATAACTGATCTCGGTATCGTTTTTCATTGGAAATGACACCCTATCCGATGGACATTATCATGTTGATACTATATTTTGGGAAGTGCCCCGTTCCGTTTGTTTTGGGCCACCCTGTATAAGTTAGAGTATTTAAAACAGATGGTTTAATTTGTATTATTTTTTTGGTCGGCTGTAGAAAATTATCACGATTCGAATAACCATAAAGAGTTGAAGATACATGTAGTACACAATTATTATGATTATTACATTTGTTTAATATATTTTCGGGGATAGGCAATATAAGCCAGCTTGCAATAGGAATACAAACATGATGACATTTTTACCGCGTATACTCTTAATTATTGTCACTAAAATTATACAGCTTGCATGGCAAACATCAAATCATATTCCTAATATCTATAAAAATTGTTTTTATTTAGAATAAAGTAAGAGTTGTCTTTATGATTGTGTTACCGGGAGTTACCACACTGTTAAAACGCTGTGTAAACAAATTCAACAACTTGAACATTTTCTACAA
The DNA here is from genome assembly GCA_037951105.1 of Echinarachnius parma. NCBI lineage: Eukaryota > Metazoa > Echinodermata > Echinoidea > Clypeasteroida > Echinarachniidae > Echinarachnius > Echinarachnius parma. The sequence goes on from JBAMJV010001712.1 coordinate 167,948, forward strand.
CCGCTGTTTAACATTATGAACCATCCAACTCTTGTTGAAAACATTCAACAACCCCAGTCAAGCCTGACCCCAGTTGTTTAAAGTTTACACAACTGTTGTTTTAATTTTGTTCTACAACCGTTGTTTAGAATAAATTTTAAACAACCCTGTTGTTGAAATAGCAAATACAAAAATGATTGTACTACAAAACGGCAAAGTCGGAATCGAACCGGGGACCTTTGCGTTATAAGACTAACACGCTAGGTACTCGTCCTATCTCTTTTCGCTTGGTTTGCAGTGGGACAAAAAGGGTTTTGTCGCGATGATTTCGCGGTCGAAACTATCACGTGATTTAACACGTTTAATCAACGCTTGAACAATGGCCGCTTTACACAACCCTTCTTTCTACAACTAATCATGCTACACCTAAGGTTGTATAAAACGATTCAACAACCATTTTTACACAGCGTTTTAACAGTGCAGTCCATCATTACGTCAAGTTCAACATTAAAGAGATCTAGTGACATTGTCCAAATCCACAAATCTTACTTAGAACTTTAGCGGTTCTCTCATACCTTGATGTATTCGTAATACCAATAGAAGCGTGGAACAGGTTTCGATTTTCGAATTTCCTTTTAGGTAACAAGATATTCTACTACATTTATTATGGTTTTCCGAGTTTTAATTATTCACTGGAAAGTTATAACTGTGTACAAAGTCAGCGAATGCTTAAGCGATTATCACTTTGCATTTCGCTCATTTTTTGGCCGTATATATATAATATCCATTTAACGTGAAATATTCACACGTTACTCAGCGGACATATTGTATCACACCTAATTTTATCAACCAGTCATCACTTTTTGCACATGTCTACAAAGTTACTTTAGAGTCCTTTAAATGATATATACAAAAAGACTCACCAATCAGAGTAAACAGCCCAACACCCCACCCCAGATTTCGGTTGGCAATCATCACGCGCTCTGCACCACTACCACCTCCCTCTCCCTTCTCTCCTCCTCCTCCTCCTGCTCCTCCTGCTCCTCCTGCTCCTCCTCCTCCTCCTCCTTCTCCTCCTCTACTGTTTCTCCAAGATGCCCATATCCCGACCACCAGGATCAGTAAGTAGAAGACAACCATGCCGGCCATGCCGGCCCAGTGAACCATCACCATTGTGATGTTGATGGGCTCGGATCCGTGTCTTTAATGCTGTCAAATGCGGATGAGCTAGATTGCGATGTCACAAATTCGTTTGTTCCTTCTTTTGTTCGTTTGTTCGTTCGTTCCTTTGTTCGTTTTTTCTTCGTTGGTTGGTTGATTGGTTGGTTGGTTGGTTGGTTGGTTCGTTCGTTCGATCTTGATAGTTCTATCGCTCAATCGTTCGTTCGTATGATCGATTGTCCGTTTCGTCTGTTTGTTAGTTCGTTTGTTTGTCCGTTCCTTCCTTCAATAATTTGTTCGTGTGTTTGTTAGTTTGTTCGTTATTGCTGATCACGCATCGTCTCTCTGACCCTTGATCCGTGAGTCGCGCGAGCCTTTCTCAACATATACTAAACAAATTGTGAATACATCAGGGCAGTGGCGTACCCAGGATTTTTTAAAGGGGGGGGGGGTTATTTTGTAAAAAAATCCAAGCCGAGACCAAGTACCTTCAACATTTTCGAGACCGAGACCAAGTTCTTTCAAAGTTGAAAACCCCTCTCGGGGGGGGGGGGGGGGGGGGGGGGGGAGTGGTGTCCGTAATTTTTTTTCGAAGCCGATACCGAGTACTTTCAAAATTTTCGAGACCGATCCCAAGTACCGTCAAAGTTGAAAACCCCTCTCAGGGGGGGGGGGGGGGGGGGGGTGGGGGGTGTCTGTAAAAAAAAAATCGAAGCCGAGACCAAATACTTTCAAATTCTACGAGCCCGAGACCGGAGATCGAGACCGAGACCGTGACCGAGACCGGAGACCGAGACCGAGAACGGAGACCGGGTTTTAGTCGGTCGAGACCAGGTTTTAGACGGTCAAGACCGCTTAAAAGTAGTCTCGAGACCGGCTAAATTTGAAAAGGGAGGGGGGGTTCAAACCCCCCAAAACAGCCATTTTTGGGTCAAAGGGGGGGGGGGGGGAGGGGGGTTTGAACCCCCAACCCCCCCCCCCCCCCCCCCCACCTCTGGGTACGCCTAATGCAGATTATCGATCTCACTCACCACCCCTTTTTAAACAGTTATACAGTTTGAATTTGTCTGATAACATACGATTAAAAACCGCTCTTTTTGTATTTGAAGCGCTAAACGGCCGGTTGCCTACATGTTTTACAGGATCATTTATTTGTAATACCAGGGGACACATGCAAACAAGGCAACGTGATGATATAAAGATACCATTCTGTCGATTAACATTAACTCAAAGTAATTCTATAAAATATAAAGGGACCAAGTTATGGAACTCACTAGATGTTGGGATAAAGTTAGCTAAATCGCCAAGACATTTTAAAACCGTATATAAAAGTTATTTGCTCCATTTGTATAATAATGCTTGACCTAATCGCTTTGTGTGCCATATGTATACTATACACTTGCTTTGTATTAATTCTTATTTTGCTTTCCTTTCATTTGTACAGTAACATTATGGAATTCCACGGGCGTAGCGAGTTACGTAATACCTATTCAACTGGGGGGGGGGGGGGGGGGGGTGGATGAATAGACAATCCCCCCCCCCCCCCCCACTTGAATGGGTATCAATGTCATGTCTACGCCCGTGTGCAGTTCTATATCAGTATGTTACTCAAGTTTTTACTACGTACGGCGTATAGCAGTATGACCTAATTATAAAGGACAAAAATGCTCTCACTTGAACCCATAACTCCTCGACTAAGAGGACAGATCCACCATACATATACATATGAATTATCTACAGGTCGAAGTCACGCTGATTATTCGCAAATAACGAACAAATGCACGTGCTCTAATAGTTAAAATAAATACAAATACTACTTATCTTTATTCAGGTATAAATTATGTAACAATCGATTGATAATCATGATAGAGACATTATATTCAGCCCAATATAAAGGTCCCGTATTTCCCCGCGGTAAACAATTACACGTAATAAGTTTGTATTTTGCCCAATGAATGAATGTTCGTTAAAAATAAAATTGGCTTTTTTGTTTTCGTTGCAAAAAAATGAGCATTTCATCAATGTCATTATTTTGATGTACATATTATATACTGTACGTGTACAATTCCCATGTTTGTGTTTATTACCCAATTAAATGTACCCTGGGAAACGAGTATGTACTAATTTATTTTATAGACAATATACTCTTATCTTATCAGGCGTGGATATACGGGGGGGGGGGGGGGGGTTCAGGGGGTTTAACCCCCCCCCCCCCCCCCCTTGGGCTGCCAAGTGAAAATGTGATGTGGAAAACATCACTTACGGGGGTTCAAAATAGCAAAAAAAACGATGCTCTGCATCGTCATTTGGTCAAACCACCCCCCTTAGCAAAAAGACATCACTTACGGGGGTTCAAAATAGCTCGTGGGATATATAACTATTTAACTATTTGGGACAGTTCAGTGGCGTAGCTACGGGGGGGGGGGGCACGGGGGGCACGTGCCCCCCCCCCCCCCAATCGTTTGGCAAAAAAAAAAAAATGACGACCCGACATTAAGCCAAATGTGTCTATATCATTCATTATTATCATGTTTTATTAAATGTGTGATGATAATGATGTTACCAACGATAATAAAGAAGAACATAACAGTCGTTTCCTAGTACTAGCAATATCGCACCTATATCAGTTTGAAGAATCCTTCCAATATAGCGCCTTATGCAAATTTTTAGTCCCGTTCGCGAGGATCGACGCTCACCGCATTTCAGAAGACATAGAGCGCGTATAGGCCTAACAAACTTCCTAGCGCATGGTAAATCATCCATCATACCATGGTCCTTTTTAGGATCTTGACTCTGCCTCCCGCTTTTATAGATAATTTTGACCATTTGATGCCTTCATGCAGGCTATAAAGGCGCATAGCTGCACTACGTAGTCCTAAATGTCTAGGTAAAGACAAACTTTCTTTACTAATTTCTTCACTCCAAATGCACCCGTTCCATTAATTCATGATGCATTATCTAGGCATATATTGTTGATGATCATGATTGAAGGAGCACCAGCCATCTTCTCCAGAGTCGACATACTCAAGGGACCCGTGTCATGGGTCTAGTCACGCGGTACTTGAAAAGTGGGCGACAACAGGCAGGGGACTGGGAGGGGGGACACGCCCCTCCCCCATACATTTGAAAGTGGAGGTGATTGTTCCTCCCAGTTTTCAATATGCACACATTATGTATGTTTGATTCTATAGCTTGAACTACGAATCATTTATTTTGATCTCGGGTATGCGCCAAATCGCACATTTAAAGCCCAAAATTTGCAAAAGCTCCCTTCGGTGGGAGGGGGACACCCCCTCCCGTGGCGACGATCCTGGGGGGCAGGGGTGCGGCCCCAACCCCCAAATGAAAATATTGG
>JBAMJV010001713.1:0-111146 GCA_037951105.1 Echinarachnius parma
AGGTAACGTGGCTTCGTAACGAAAGTTCAGAATTTCAAAAAATGTATTTAAAAGATGCGCAAGACTTGAAAAATCACCAAGCGACGGGGCGTCCGTCATCCTTACGCAGTTCTAAGTAATCATACTAAAATTCCGGAGGGGGTGGGGCACAATGCCCCCTCCCCTCGGCCTTAGCTGCAGAATAAAAGGATGGAATTACTAACTAACCAGAATAAACAATTCCACATAAGTAGAATTTAGACAAACACATTGGTGGTTAATAAATGCCGCCACTAAGGATAACCTATTTTTCTCATCAGACTAACATCTCAATAAATGGTTTAACGCATCACCCTTGAAAAATCCAATAATTGTTTTTTGCTTAATTTCACTAATCGTTTTAATCATCATAATGTTATATATGAGAGAAAAGGTCATGGAAAAACAAACAAATTGAATATTTGTAATATGACACCATACGCATCTTAGTAGCATAATCATAAAAAACGACCCTTTGTTTGTTGGCCTAATGATGTATTCATGAGCTAATCTCTACAAAACAAAACCCACATAGTATGATATTGAAACTCTATGCAATTTGAGAATATCTATTCATAACGCTTCATGTAAATGTTCAACCCTTTCACATAAAACATTTCCAGTTAAACGTGTCAAACCGCATCACACTTTCTGTAAAACTAAGCTCTGAGAACAAAATTAAATAAAACGGAAAGCAAATGCTTCATATACGTCAAGCAATGCATCCGAATATAGGGAACATAACATTAAACCCCTTGAAGATTGAATAACTGTCTAAAACTTAATCCCCATGTTATATCATATCATCAATTAGACTATGAACATAAATGGTTAGAGGGATCATATTTGGGGTAATACTACAAGTGATAGCCTCTCATGTACTCTGATTAAAATCATATAATGTTACTGGTGACATTCCATTTCATTGGAATGTTAAGCATCCCTTTGTCTGGATATCCAATAAGGGAACAATCAGAGGGATGACAACCGACAAAGTTATTATAAAATTCAACGGGTGTGAACTGGTTAAACTGGTTTACTGGTAATGCCTGTCTGTGTTAGTCTCAAGTTGATACATCAAGCGTGTGAATAACAGAATAATAAAAGTAATCTTATTACAAGAGGGGTGTGTTATATCAGGGCTATTTACAAAGCTTCACTGTGTGTATATACAGGGCTCATTCAATGAACAATTAGGATATGTATATTATTCTAAACATTTGAAATAGGACAATTATAAAGTAAGGCTTTGTCTCGTATGCACTAACCTGCTTCTATTAATGCCTGTTTAATCTCTGTAATATATCTTTCTCTGGTGTTGCTGTTTAGAGCTTCATCCCTTCCGGAACCTGAATAGCCAAGCATCATACTGGCCACCATTTGTTGAGGGTCGTTGTGCATTTGGCGAAAGTCTTCAGCTTGCAGCTTGTACGCTTATTGAAAACAAATATCAATTTATTGTCAAGCTAAATTAAGTACTTTCTAAATGACAAAGAGCAAAGAAAATAGGATTCTTCCGGGATTCGAAATCGAGGCTTCAAAAACACTCAACTGGAGCATTACTGACTGATCTACAGTAACCATAAGGCTACGTTGTTCCTGAAATCACTTAGTTTTGTTGTCAGAAGTTAATATAAGCTGACATAAACTCAAAGGATTAAATCATCTCGGGAACTATGAGAGTGATCGCCGAAGTGATGCAGCTTGTTTGTATAATTATTTCATATATATTGATAACTTACACAAAATAGATGATATAAATAAAATACCGCAAAGAAAATGTGATTCCTCGAGGATTCGAACCCTAGACGGCGCTCTACTGCCTGAGCTATAGAAACCCTAGTTCGTCCCTAATCTGCTAATGGGCCAGTCACAGTGAAGCCTGCGATGGACTGCTACTACCTGCCATTAGCGATAGAGCCTACGAGGGGCGAATCGTGTCAACACAATCACACGTCAAATTCATATGCAATTTTCATAATAAACTCGGTCTAATTATTTCTTATCGCGACAATTAGTTTGAGATTTTCTTAAAATCAATTTACCAAGTGCTAAATAAGCCGGAAAATGTGGCTATCGTTCAAACAATAGCACGACTAGTAACGCGGAACGCATGCGTCGTGCGTTCTCTCCTCATCGCAGGTTTTCATCACAGGTGATGGCACGATCAGAAGCTCGTCTTTTGGAAAATACTAGCGCGATGAAAAGGATAGAAGAGTGATGGCTGGGGGTTGAGATTTGCACAAGTCAACGAGGGTTTGCGCTATTGTGTATTACACAATGCGTATTACCCTCTCTGCAATCCGTTTGTACTTGACCGTAATAGCTGTTAGCAACTATTAAGAATGAGTTTGCACATATTGCGTAACCCTGAATATTGTATAGGCCAAGCCTTTACATATCAACTTTCATTAGTTTGCATATTACTCAGGTCAAAAGGAGCGTATGTGAGACTACAATATACAACTTGTATTGTTTGCTTATACTTCCAAAATTAATAACATGAACATGGTAATTCGAATCGCACAACAGGACGACAACTAACACAAATATTCACTGTTCAGCTATTTTATTTGACTTCAATACGAATAAAACCCTCACAATACATTTTGAATAATTCAAAATAAAAATGCCATGAGATGAATTTACCGCCCAATGTTTCACATCATCCACCTTTTTTTTTCTTCTTATGATGGCTAATGGCAGCATATCGCAGCCTCGTGTCTGACCGGCACTTATTTCAACCCTTTACTGTGCAATGCTCGCCTGGTCAGAAGATTATATTAACCTGCCATAAAACGAAGGATAGAAATACAATTGGGGATATTTACGAGGGACAAACCGAAGTGATGCAGATTGTTTGTAAATTGAATAAAACATTTACAGAAGTGACCCAACAAAAGACGAGAGAAAGCACTTTTTCAATTACATTTACATTGTAATTACGTTTATAATCTATTCAGGTATGTGTTCCTCCCATATACCCCATGTTCATTTATATAATTTAGGTTTATGGTAGGTATAACAACATGTTCATGACGACACGAGTCTTGAAAACTAAGGGGTTTACGGACGAACATTGTACTAGTGTTTTCTATAGCTCAGTCGGTTAACGCGTTATCTGGAGTTATCGGGTACGAATCACGGAGGATTCCTATTGTTGTTGGTCTTTTAATTTATATTTCATATTTCCTCCAGTTTCTTTATAATTATGTTTGAATCGATTATGCAGAAAAGCTGCATCACTTGGGTGATCCCTCGCATATATCCCCATATTGATTTATATCCTTTGATTAATATCAGGTTTATAATAGCTTCTGAACACACGAGCATTGAAAACTAAGGTGTTTCAGAAACAAACATCGTAACAGGGTTTGCCATCCCTGCTGAAAGTTCACATTCATTCACAGTGTGAATTACAGTGTGAATCAGACTGTGGTTCACAGTGTGAATCACGGTGCGATTCACACTGTGTATTTCGGGCGTTTTCACAGCGTGGACGTGTGGTTCCACAGTGTGAATCACAGTGTGAATCAGTGTAAATCACAGTGTGGTTCACAGTGTGAATCACAGTGTGGTCCACAATGTGAATCACAGTGTGGTTCACAATGTGAATCAGTGTGGTTCACAGTTGTGATTCACACTGTGGAACGACGCGTCCACGCTGTGAAAACGCCCGAAATACACAGTGTGATGGCGTTTTCACAGCGTGGCCGCGTCGTTCCACAGTGTGAATCACAATGTGAATCACAGTGTGGTTCACAGTGTGAATCATAGTGTGGACCACAGTGTGAATCACAGTGTGAATCACACTGTGAAAAGAACATACTAATTCACACTCATTCACTCATCCACACTGTGTATTTTGGGCGTTTTTACAGCGTGGCCGCGTCGTTCACACTGTGGTTCACAATGTGAATCACAGTGCGGTTCACAGTGTGAATCACACTGTGAACCAGAATGTGAAATGCTTGAATTTAACATTGTGGAGATTCACATATTGAAGATTCACACTGTGACAAGAACACACTCATTCACAGTATGATACACAGCATGCATCACTCTGTGGTTCACACTGTCATGAAATTACACAAATTAACATTGTGGAGATTCATTCACAGTGTGAATCACACTGTGGATCACATTGTGAAACTGTGACCATATTAAAAATGCTAGAATTTAACATTGTGGAAAACCTCACAATGTGAAACATCCCATCACTCTATTAAATCGAAAAAAATGAAATTGTTCACTGTGTGGACTTTCATAGTGTACTGCCCTGAAATTTGCCACATTGGAAAAACTAGTGTCCAAATTAGGAAAATGTAGTTTTGTAGACATAATAGACATAATATAAATGACAAATGGTCGATAGACAATGTTTACTTATAAACTTAACTTTAATCAATAGATAGATACCATCAAAGCACATCTAAAACATATTTGCATTTCATAGCATTTTAGAGTATCTTAATCAACATGTATTTCAAAAGTTAACATTTATGTACTTTTCAGTTTTCACTAAGGACATACATACATACCTACATAATATAAAGCTATTATATACAAATTGTAAGTCGGTCAAGACCGATCAACAAGCGAGCAGCCGCGGGATATTCAGCACACAAATAGCAATGCCACTCATACTCTACAAGATCGACTTGTTATTTTTAAAAAAATAATACATTTCTAATTAAAGGGTGCACCTGTAAAGTGTCGTCAGATATTAATTAAAATCTGCAAATTTATGCAGAAATCCCCTTTTCATCTGTAATTCACTCAATATTGTCAGAATATACTAATTTTGTGCAAACAAAGTTCTGTATTCATGACTTATTTAACAGGTTTTTAACATTAAAAATTGTGACAGCCCAAAATTGTCCTTTATTTTTATTTGTATTTCTTTGTTTTTCAACTTATGTTTCCAGTATTTAGAATGAACAATAATAAGGCTTTTTTTTAGGAAACATTCATAGGTTTTTTTACACAAATCACCAAATTTAGCAACTCACTTACCAAAGGTCATGTGACTTCATTACCGTATACCCGGGTCATCGCAAATATGGTTGGAAAAATTGCACAAGTCTTCAATATAAAAATGTATCAAGGTCACGCCGCAAGTGCATTCATTGCATAATTATTGCACAAAACCGTCAAGGACGGGGGGTCGGATTTCCACCCCCCTTCCCCTTACCATCCTGGTTAGGGTTAGGATGAGGAAAATGTTTATCTCTGGCAATACATTTTGGGACGTCTTATTTTGGGGTACACACAATTTATGGCTCATTAATTTATACACCTATACCTCCAAGAGGTCTCGATTTTGATTTATGTGCCTTTTTCTAGGACACCAAATTACATGACTGAAAATCACCGAAACTTTCCAGCCTTTTTAGTCCTCCAAGACCGATGCATCATTCACCGATTAGTGGTGTCCATGCAGACGTACTGATACAGCAGGCAGACAGATAAATGGTGGACTTCTATATTCGTTTTGGTTGATGGACAACCCTGCTGAGCGGCTCCCCAAGACCCGGTTTTGAAGATGGAAGAGGCACACCTCCGCTTCTTAGATGAATTTGGCTGTCACTCCTTGATATCCCGATGTCCTCTGTGGAGTTCGCTCCTGGCCATCTTCTCCCACATATTCTATTCAGTTATGAATCAGAAATAAATGAGAGATACAAATGTTAATACATATAAAATTCTGATTTAAATGCTAGCATGAAGGTGATGAATACATGTCAAAAAGCTACATATCTACTGAAAGAATAAGACAACAATTAGCGTAGCATTAAAATCCCAGCGAATCTTTTCCAAATTTTAATTTTGCCCTCCCCCACGTTACTAAAATATTACCTGGGTTATAACAATTTTTTAAGAAAAAGGACAAAACACTCTCAGAAACATTATCCAATCCATTGCATCCTATCATTCGAACATAACACTGTCCCGTAAGCCAGAGCCAAGCAGATCGCTGCCGTAATTCTTGTGTACATTAGCTTTGTTTCTTTTCGCTTTGTTAACCCATGGTCACAAGTTGTTTATTATGAACAAGTTATACCCCATGAAATATCTTCAGGTGTTCACTTTACATGTCTTAAGTACTTGGCAAATAATATCTTGATTTTTCCTCAAGACGCTGCGCCAAGTCTTGTACAATTCCTATAACAAAAGGGTGAATGTAACATCCCAGAGAAATAATTTTGTTTTGTAAGACCACAATACTAACCTGCAGACATGTCCGTTTCAGCACAGTGCCACAGATCCAGGCCTGGTAAAAGTGCGTACGGTTCTCTCGAGTTGTAGCCCCCGGAAAACCGGGCTCTTTTCTCTGAACATGTATCTCTGTGGAGTCCGCTCCTGGCCACCTTCCCACAACGTGTTCTATTCAGAAACAATTCAAAATTTAAAGGTGGTTCGGATTCGTATATCAGACACACCGCGCCATCTTGCGCGTGGTGCGTACTCGCAGGGTAGCATCCCGAAGCTTGATGATCTTTAAATGCTGGTTTGAAATTGTAATCATTGAAATGATAGGTAAATACAATTTCTCAAAAGCTGCATATCCACTCTATAATACCTGAAAGAAACTAGTCAAGTACGGATACGGGACTATTATAATTTAATTACACTCAGTACATGTAACTCACTTACTCATGTGGTGCAGGAAGTATGCGGGTAATACATGGCTATGATGGCAGTCATACAGATAGCAGCGACACTTTGAGATGGATCATGTACCGACAAAATCTATATTGCAGATTTCTCTATATTTCCAACATTTTAGGAAAATAATTTCTAGGGCCAGTTATGTTTGATTTTGCCAAATTTATTTTAAATTCAGAATTTTGCATGTAATTTGTTTAACTTTTTGTGAACATAGCCCATAGTTAATGTATTGCAGATCCTGTGTAAAAATCAATTAAGCATTGCTCTGGTCGCTTGTGTGTGTCATGCCTACATTGTTACAAATTTACAAATGTATACATTCATATTGTTCGATATTTCATCTTCATTCTCAATGCACACTCGATTCAAATCTACAAATCTACCGCTTTTACGGCCTCTTTGACAATATTACTGAAACATGTTATAGTCGGCCTTCTAGGCTCTAGCACTAGACCGTACGCTATGACTATCTATGAGTATGAGTATGATTGCCCGCCCGCCGTGCAAGCAGATACATGTAACATGCTCATTGACGACCATTAATTTTGACGATTACGCAAAATCAGTTACTGCGTGGTCTGTCCATCCGCAGCCGTTAATACAGACTACAACATTAACACAAAAAACAAAATTTCAATGTATTTATGACTACCAGTAACCATGGACAGACTGACTGGTAACTGACATTCTATAATTGACAAATGTTTGTCTACGACGGTGTTATCGGCTCTCACCACAGGCGTCAATTGGAGCATCTAGCGCAAATAGAATATGGTAACATTATTATCAACGACAACAAGGTCAAAGATTAAACATTATTACAATTAGTGATTCGCATTTATTGACATTGATTTAGCTAAGTAAGTATCTTATATTATTCAGATCTCAATCTATAAACATTCAATCATATACAGAAAGTAATACAAATTAATGACTCACCAATCCACACATGTCCAGTCGTCAGCATAACCATGCAGCGTGCAGTAGTCCAGCACATGCACAACCGCACATTCGCCTGGTATCTCGTTGCACCGTTGCATGGCGGCGTATCGGAATTCGGTTTTACTCGAACCAAAGTCGATGAACAGAACTCGTTACATTAAAAACTAAGCAGTTACTGGATCGCTAGTTCGGAACAAACAACTCAAATTCAAACAATAGACGATACGATAACTGTAATATTCGATCGGGATCCAGCTTCTGTCATTTTATTTCAAAAATGCAATTCGAAGAGTTTACCCCGCCCATGGCCATGCCCTGCGCAGGTAACGATATTCGAATATTCGGATATGGTGCATGACATCACTCACGTGAATGGGTGCCGCAACAATTCGGCCAACGGCTATCTCGTCCCTTACGAATTGGACTAAACGAGTTGATTAGCGGTCTGATCTTGACCTAGGACAACTCGAACAATTTAACGATGTAATTGTTAGCATTTCAAAAATTAATTTTTCTAAAAAAATTAAATAAATTCGGAAGAACAGGTTTTCACAAGATCATTATTGAGTCGTTGGGGGTATAGGTCGAGCTAGCCTCTTGTCGAGTTAGCTGTAGATTTAATTGATCGACAGTGTTGGAATAAACCCAACAAAAAAGTAAGTCTCCTCGTGATAAGAATTACATAACTTTTTAACCAAAATGTTTTGAACAGAATCACTCGGCAGGATTGTTCCTACACTTATTGACTAACTTCTGTGTGAAAATGAAATTGGTCCATCCAGTCATGCATGAGTGAGCACACATCAAAGGAAAGATTGGCACTTTGTGTGCTCACTCATGCGTGACTCAATGGACCAACTTCATTTTCACTCAGAAGTTAGTCACAAAGTATAGGAACAATCCTGCCGAGTCATTATGCTCAAAACAAGTTTGTCAAAAAGTGACGCCATTTTTATTAGGGGACTCACTTTTGTCGTTGTGTTTATGAATTGTGCACGCTTATGTAATACACATAACAAACAAAGTAAGTCCCCTTAATCAAAAGGGCGTTACTTTTTGACAAAAATGTTTTGAGCAAAATAACTCGGCAGGATTGTTCCTACACTTTGTGACTAACTTCTGAGTGAAAATAAAGTTGGTCCATTGAGTCACGCATGAGTGAGCACACAAAGTGCCAATCTTACATTTGATGTGTGCTCACTCATGCATGACAGAATGGACCAATTTTATTTTCACACAGAAGTTAGTCAATAAGTGTATGAGCAATCCTGCCGAGTTATTTTGCTCAAAACATTTTCGTTAAAAAGTTATGTTATTCTAATCACGAGGAGACTTACTTTTTTGTTGAGTTTATTCCAACAATACTGATCAATTAAACTCAACACAAAAATAAGTTCCCCTTTTTGAGCAAAATAACTTGGCAGGATTGTTCCTACATTTATTGACTAACTTATGTGTGAAAATGAAATTGGTCCGTAGAGTCATGGATGAGTGACCTCACATCAAAGGCAGAATTTTCCTTTTTGACTCTTGTGACTTTTGAAAAGTGACATTTTTCATTTAATGTGTGCTCACTCATGCATGGCATGGCGGATCAAATTCATTTTCACAGAGACGTTAGCCAATCATATTAGAAACATTCCTGCCAAGTTATGTTGCTCAAAGCCAATTTTGTAAATAGTTACGCCATTTTGCTTAGGGGGGAGTTACTTTTTTTGTTGTGTTTATATTCAAATCGGTAAAAAAAGTATAATGGATACAATAAATACAATTATATTGACATATTATTTATTGTGTCTAGATATTCAGTCAAAACCTCTGTCCACCAAGGAGAAGTATAAGACAGGTAGCCACTGCATATAGGTGACCTTTATAGACAGGTTCATTTAATTGTTAATACAGTCATGTATCTGCACATTTTCACACAGTGAAATAGTTTTCACGGAGTTGTCAGATTGTGATTTTGTTTTCACAAAGTGCCCACAATGTGAATTCTCCAGTTCACACTGTGAAATACTTACCACAAGGTCAATTATATTTTTCACAATGTGAAATATTTTGTACGAAGTGGCCACACTGTGAATTATTCTGTTCACATTGTGAAATCTGTGTCGCAAGTTATTCACACTGTGAAAATCTGGTTTTCATAGTGTGGAAAAAATTTCACAATGTGGCCCCAGTGTGAAAACACATTTCACATTGTAAACACTGTGTGGTTTACCACAGTGTGGCTGTATTCACACTGTGAAAACATTTCATTCACAGTGTGAAATGAGTTTTCACAGTATGAAATGTGTTTTCACAGTATGAAATGTGGTTTCACACTGTGAATGAGTGTGAACTTTCCAGAACGGATAGCTCAGGCGGTAGCTAGAGCGCTGGTCTAGCAATCCGGAGGTGTAGAGTTCGAATTCCGGATGAGTCTAATTTCTTTGTTCTTTTTCATTTACATTATACAGGGTGGCCAACACAAAAAAAAAGGAACGGGGCACTTCCTAAAATATAGTAAATAAATTATTATATCCATCGGATAGCATGAAACATGATAGCAAATAACAGTACTTTTGGTCGTTTAGCTTTGGTCTTAGGGCGCTCTGAGTGACACCATGTAAGGTTCCCATCTTTATAACTTTTTACGAAATCAGTGCCCGATAAATGGCACTGCCTGCCCGTCATAGAATCAAACAACCATGCCTATTCTCTCGGCACACAGCTGAATTCATACTTACACTAGCGCCCAGATTGTTCGTTGTTCGATGATATAACGGGGAGTAAATACGTTTTTCAGTCACTGACATGGTTGAAATTGACAAAAATGGGAACCTGACATGGTGTCACTCAGAGCGCCCTTAAAAACATAAAATACACGACCAGAATTACTGTTCTTTGTATCGTTTTTCATTTGAAAAGACACCCTATCCGATGGACATGAATATTTTGTTACTATGTGATGGTGCCCACCTCCCGTTTTTTTTTTTTTTTTTTTTTTATTTGACCACCCTGTATAGTTCTATTCAGAGCCTCTATAATATGTTTGAATCAATTATAATTTGTTTGTATTTACTTTGGTGATCTTTCGCCTTTATCCCAAGTTGATTTCAATCGGGTTTATGCCAGGTTTAAAATAGCTCCGGACCACACGAGCGATGAAAGTAAGGGGTTCCAAAGACGAACATCGCACTAGGGTTTCAATAGCTCAGGCTGTAGAGTGCGGGTGTAGCAATTCGAATGTTTCGAGTTAGAATACTGGAGGAATCATGTTTTCTTTGCTTTTTTATATTTATGTTTTGCATTTTTTTCAATTTGTTCTTTATGTTTGAATTAAGTACGTTTCACAATAGAGAATAATAATTTTAAAAATATTTTAAGATGACATTTAAATAATATAATTAAATTAACATTGCTACAAATGTTATGGTTAATGCTTTCCTTCTCCTCACATTCCTAAAAAAAGCCACTTAGAGGCTTGTATTTAATAGTGAATCAAAACATGTTCGACCAAAATCTCGAGCACATCTCATAAACCAGGGAACTCCAAACTGCTAGAACAATCTATGGCAAGCCATCCATCTTAGCATTACATCGAGGGGAACCATCGCCAACAAATATTCCAGTAAACTTGAAATTGTATAAAAACATTTCCCCAATATGTTCAGCACAAACTTTTCACAATTCTTATTTTATGAAGCGCTATGTAAACCAGAATTTAACAACCCATTTGAGTCCTCTCTTGGTTTACATAGCCCCTCTTGCTTACACTAAGACGGGGCTGTTTGTGATTGTTAGGGTATTAACAACAATCATGTCAAGACCTGTGCCCAAATTCATGAAAGCCGGCTATCTTAGGTACTTCCTAAACTATATTATATGACGTGGCTACAAAATAAACACAGGAAGTTTTAGTTTCTTACTAGGCTTTACTTAGGTGGTACATAAGGCTTAACCAGCTGACTCTAGTCTGCTAGTTGGAGACTAGGATAGTTGTTTGTTACTCATAAACTAAAAATCTGAAATACACTAAGCAAGTATAAACTAGGCTAGCGGCGTTTTCATGGACATGGGGCCAGATGTAAGAGCCGCGTGTACCACTTTTGTGGGAAGCAATAAAAGGGGCTATTCAAAGGCGATTTCGTGGCAATTCCGTGGCCTTTTGAGGCCCGCAATCATTACGGGGTATTAACAGCGCAGTAGAATCATTTTGTTTATTTGTTTTACGTGGTCCTTCTTGCAAGCACCCCCCCCCCCCCCCCCCAAAAAAAAACAAACCTTAATAGGGAGAATATTCCATGGTTATAACGTTGACCTCGTTTTTTCAGAATATTGTAGAGGAATTAATAATGAAACAGACTTTGTATTGTTTACACTAACTTCCATCCTTGAATGCCTGTTCAGTCTTCCCTCTGTGACTTCCGGCTCCAGAATAGCCCATCATCATACTATCCATCATGTGTTGAGTGGAGTGCATCAGACTAACGTCCCGCAGCAGATAATCTTATCAAAACAAACACACATTTAACAAATTATATTAATCACATATACATTATTTTGTAGCTGTGAATTTCAATCATTACTACTTTCACTCGGTGGGAACATCATATTCCACATACACAAATGTTATCAACCATTTGCCAGTTTTTGCATAGTCAAGTCAATATAGTTTATATCCCTTCACTATGTCATTCCCTAAGTTCCTCCTAGATAATTGATAGTCTTTGTTTGCAGACCGACAAACACATGGGTTTTTCAAATGTCTGAAAACCTAATTTCCTGACCTTGTTGGTGTAATGGACTACTAAATTAATGTTACCCTTCATGTATATGAATTATATTTTGTTTCCCTTTAAAATGATCCCAAAATGAGCATTAGATGGCTTGGTTTCTTCCGTGCAGTGTCCTTATGATTACAATATTTGACTGGCGCTATAAAATTATATTTTGTATACAAATGGCTAGGTTGACATTACAAAGTTGACATCATATCAACATCAACAGCGGTTGATTCTCAATCGAAAGACCTGAAAGGAAGCGGGCTTAGTATCTGCCAAGATCTGACAGATATCAATCGCTCACTCTTACATAATGCCTTCAGCGCAAGCAAGAAACAGAACAGTAATATAGAGCCAGCCTGGTCGATGGATGGACGAATCGTCGTATCGGTGAAGGCAGAAAATGGTAAGGGTGTGCGGAAACAGATTCATAACAAAAGCGAACTAGACAGAATATGAACAAAAACATTAATTGAAGGATTATTTCCTTCTTGCATTCTCTGAAATATCTAGCAATAATTGATACTTTTTTTTCTTCAAATTGCGTAAAGTAATTTATACTCTAGACATCCAATATCTTGTACTGTTTTATACATCATCTACATCTGTACATATGTACATGTAGTTTATTTTTGTAATACTTTGTTTTAGTATTTCTATTTTTTATCTCCAAATTTGCTATTAATTATTTACTCATTTTGCTTCTTACTTTTATTAAGATTAAGTGGTGCTTATACTCCTCATTACTAAGCACTCACTGCATTGTGTATGACATTGTGTAGGCACATCCCCTTTTTTGCTTAAGTCAAAATGATTGCGAAGCAGATTTTAATCAATGAAAAAATAAATGATAATCGAATCACATTGTAAACACCAATTATTGAGTCTACCTACAGGAGAGGATGAAGATTTTGGACCTGAAACACATTGTTATACTCCAGAGAAATTTAGTTATTGTTTGAAATCTGTCAATTTCCTATCTACAATGAATTATATGTTAAGTTATCTTCATATAAATTGTCGGAGTTTGAGTAAAAAGTATACTGCAATACGTTCACTTTTTATATACACCATTAATGTGCAATTCTGAGCAATTGAGCTAACTGAAATATGGATTAAAGAGGCCAACTCTTTTTATCATGTTAATACATTTACTTTTGTATTCAATGAAAGACATGATGAAAAAGGAGGAGGTGTAGGAATGTTATTAAATGATAGAGTGAAAAGAAACAACGTAATGACTTGAATGTAAATAATGAGTCAATGTTTATAGAAATTGAACAACTGTGTAATTGGTGTTATTTATCGGCCTCCTTACCAATCAGTGCAATAACTTTTAGATATTTTAGAAGATTGTTTGAATATTATATATAAAGAAAAGAAATAATATAAATCTATTTTATATTAGTTA
Source organism: Echinarachnius parma (assembly GCA_037951105.1). Taxonomy (NCBI): domain Eukaryota; kingdom Metazoa; phylum Echinodermata; class Echinoidea; order Clypeasteroida; family Echinarachniidae; genus Echinarachnius; species Echinarachnius parma. The sequence continues at coordinate 13,810 of JBAMJV010001713.1, forward strand.
TTGCCAAACTGTCAATGATGTTTTAGATTTTTTAATGATACATTTTTAAAATCCTATGATCCATTTGTCCAACTCGAATAACTGATAGATATATTGACAAATAATCTAGAAGAGTCATGGTATGAAACTATTGTAAGTGAAATAAGTGACCACTTGCCAGTATTTGTAAAAAATAAAAAGAAATGTGGAAGGTATAAATGATGAAAATATTGAAGTATGTATGGAATTATTTTATACTTCAGATTGGTCTGTGTTTTCTGGTTATCCAAATTGTAGTTACGAATGTATAGAACCGTATGTAAAAGGAAAAAGTATAATAATCCACGGTTTACTAAAAAGTTGCATACAATGTGTAAAAAGAAGTGTAAGTTTGTAAGAAATATTTGAGAAAACGAGAGGATTAAAGGAAAGAGAAATATAATAAGTATCGAAATATGATGAAAGGTAGAATTAGGAGTATCAAAATTGAATATTTTAATATGAAATTGAAAAAAGCATCAAGTTATATTATAAAACATGGAGATTGATGAATGAAAGCTAATAATACTAGGTAAGAATAATTTGCATGATGTTGTGATGTGTAATGAACAACCTGTACATGATAAGGCAGAAACGAGCTCTGTTTTTAATGATTTTTTGGTTAATATTGGACCAAGCTTGAATGATGAATTAGGTAATGATATTGTTGATGAAGAAACTTTTAGCAATATTGATTTTAATCCACACAAAAAGCCTTCTTTAACACAATAACAAATAGCAATATGTTTTTTTACCTGGTTACTCCACATCTAATGCAATAATGCACTTTATTTATAATGTTTTACAAACGTTTGAGATCGTATTTGCCTTGTTTTTAGACTTGAATAAAGCGTTTGACACTCTAGACAATGACATTTTGTTAAGAAAATACTATTATGATGGTAGACGTGGAGTCATTGTACAATAGTTTAAGATGTATTTAGACAATATGACTAAATTTGTACAAAATAAACCATGTCACGTCTGATACAAAAAATACTTATATGTGGTGTGCCCCAAGGGTCCATCCTTGGACCTCTCTTATTTATTGTTTATGTACATGACATGTACAATACCACTGACAAGCTAAAACTAATTTTATTTGCTGATGATACAACTGTTTTTATGTCTCATTGTGATCTTAATGTTTTACAAAATGTCTTTCATCGGGAAATGTGTTTTTGAATAATAAATTGCTTGTAAATTAAGATAAAACAAAGTTTATGTTTTTTACAAAGTTAATAGAAATATTGATTCTGATAATGTTGATTTTATCCTTTAAATATGTTTTGAACGTTATATCATACTTTGATGATGCCATATTTGTATTATTGTATAACTGTATGGGAAAATCTTTACAAAAGTGATATGGAAAGGCTTCTAAAATTCAGAAAAAAGCAATATGCATTATTACTTATTCGCAACAATACTCTTATTCAAATCCTTTTTTTGTATGAACTTCGAATATTGAATGTTAATGATATGGGAAATGTTCATATTGCCGTTTAATGTTCTTATGTTAAAATAGGTTATTGCCAACATTGTTATTAATGCGCTTTGATTCGAATCTCGATGTGCACAATCTCCCCAAAATACAAAATACATGTGTGAACAACTCCTTATTTTGTACAGGTCCAGTTATGTGGAATAGTATACCTCCTGAAATCAAAACAAGCACAACTTTCAAGCTTTTTAGAATAAAATATAAACAATTATTATTACATAACTGTAGTAATCAATAAAGGCAATGTTGACCCTGTTGTAACTTATTGTGTTTATATTGTACGTGATGTCTATTCATTCCGTGTAGCAAGGGTCTGCTTTCATATAAGTAACTCCCTCCTTTCTGCCTACTCCAAACACTCCCATTATTTATATCTGTATTTGTATTATTCTCTTAATTTTTACTTTTCCTAGTCACTGTAGCATGTATGTAAAATTTGAATTTGTATTTAAATTTGAAAAGACAATTATACAACAACATACTGGATGACATTGCATTGACATTACATGGGGATTACCAATGAATTAATAAATGTAATGCAAACTATTGACGTAACACACTATTACAAATGACAAGAGAGGGGATGGAGCGTTATGCACACATTTTCTTCTTTTTACATCAAGACACATTCTTGCGCCCTCACCATGTTTTGTATAACTGCTTCCACATGTGTGTGAATCCCAATTTACGTCACATTTTTAAAGCGTGCCATACAAATGTAAACAGTAAGTAAACAGATAACAGACGAGTTGGGCTATGAAACTCCTCGAACTTCAAAAGGATAAAGCCAACTTTACGAAATCAAGGGGATTCTCGGCGGGATGTTCAAAATGCGTAATATGCGATAACTTAGTCGGGAGAGAACACGGTCGGTAGTGCGGAGGTAACCCAAGGAGTAATTTATCTCCCCAAATCTCCCAAAATATCGAATACTATTAGATACATACCTGTGGGGGCATCGCTGTAATACCCGCTATCGTATTTAGGATGCGCTGCAGTTACAAACAGGTAAAATATTGATCCAGAGTCAGCACAAATGTCTCTGTGCTGTCATTGTGTCAGAATGGTGAGTGCAATAGGGTTAGGTGTGGATATTTACATGTTTGTTTGCATGTATGTGTATGCGTGTATGTATGTATGCATGTATGTACCTATGAATCAAATACTGTATGAGTCTCTTTGTGCATGAATGAGTGTATTATTTTGCGGGTAGGTTGGTACATGTACAGGGTGTCCTTTCCAATGAAGAACGATACCAAGAAAGGTAATGCTAAACGTGTAGTTTTTGTTTTAGGGCGCTTTGAGTGGGACCATGTCAGGTTCCTATTTTTGTCAATTTTTTACGAAGTCAGTTTTTTAACCAATCGCAAAAAATGGCATATCGCACTATTTATGAAACGGGCCCTAATCACAACAAATGGCATATCGCACTATTTCTGAAACGGAACCTAATCGCAGAAAAAATGGCTATTTCTGAATTGACCCTAATGCGCGTATCGCGCTTTTTCTGTATAGACCCTAATGGCGTATCGCACTTTTGTTAATGGACCCTAATGGCGTATCCTACCTTTTCTGTACGGACCCTCATGGCGTTTCGCACCTTTTCTAAAAATTAATAATATAATAACTTTGTTCTGAAATTAATAAAAAATTATGTTTATATATTATTAGTAACTAATTATATATAACTAAAGTGGTCCACTGGTGGACCCTAAAAGCAGTGTCGCATATTTAACACTTCTAAATTGTTATAAATGGCGTATTAATGCTTTTCAAAGTTTAAATTCGATCTCCCCATCGATATCAACTTCCCTGCTGATAGCATTGGGAATAGCAACTAAATCAGAAAGAAAGGAACACCGGTTCTTTGCCGCAGACGTCATCATGTAGCTGGTACTAGTACGTACAGGGTGACTACATTAAAAAATAAAAATACTTTGGTTGATCTACAATAATGAATACATCACATATCTGTTGACTATTCGATGTACATTTTTTGTCATATTTTTAATATTATTGTTCTATTATTTGTATTCTACCTGCTAAGATCCACCCAAAATAAGACCCTCTACCATGCTAAGATCCACCCAAAATAAGACCCTCTACCATTGACTTCTCTGACATTACAATACCATTCAACCATCGATCAGCTAGATAAACATTTTAAAAAGATATGTTCTCACCCACTGAGTACCTTATTGCATTTAAGCAGTGGATGATTTCATTGAAACCCTTCTTTTTATGGTGAGTGGGCATTGTATAAAACATGAATGCTATTGTAAACATGTGGTCAAATGACATACCACTGTCTTTTGTTCATCTAGCTGACTAATGGTCAGGAAGCTTTTGTCCCGTGAACAGGCATATTCCACGGTGGAAAGGGAATGTCTAGCCTTAGTCTGGGGCATCAGCAAATTCCAGGTGCACCTCGAAGGTACAGAGTTCACAATTGAGACTGACCACCGACCACTCAATTATCTCAATCATGCCAAATGTACGAATAGTAGAGTGATGAGATGGGCATTGTCCCTCCAACCGTTTCGGTATCGAGTTGAGGCCATTCGCTCTTCAGAAAATGTCGGAGCTGACTATTTGAGCCGTATCGCTAAATAAATCAATGTTGTACGAAGCAGTACTTTAAAAGATTTGTATTTGTGTCAAAATTCAACATGCATTGGATTTACATTAAGAAAAAGTGCATCGAAAGAAAATGCTAGATATAATTTTAATTAAATTTAGTTAATTTAGAGTCTGTTTCGATACAGTTGGAAATTATTGGAAGAAATGCTTGTATTATTGAATTTAATAGAGAAAATATGATATATTTTCTAGAAATAGGGGGTCGTGTTACAAGTCATTTCAAACTTTTAGATGTTTGTAAACATTGATCACTATTTAGGGCACATGTCACGGGATTAGTTCTTCTTTTGTTATTGAAGTATCTATTCAGGCCAGAAACCCAGGCCTGTTGAACACACACAAGTGCTGTGTCCTCTTTTGAGTTCCCTGATTCATTCATGCAGTGAGGCATGGTGATTCTTCTGTTTGTTGGTTACCGGGTTATGTTTCTTGTTGCTGAGGGTGGGAACTCCTTTTCATGAAATAGTTGGTAATTGATTTAATGGCTATTTGCTAAATTTTGTTCATTCCTAAGTCATTGTATACTGTTGCTACCCAGCTGGGGTTGATCTTGTAAGGGGGAAATATAATGGATATGTTAATTTAGATAGTTGTTCGTCCTTGCTATAAGGGGCGTGGTAATTAATGGGCCTGGGGATATACTAGCGTTACTTGAAGATCAGAAGTCGCAGAGCAAGGACATGGATTGGCCCAGCTCTTGCAAGTCCTAACTTAGTATGTTTATGGCAGTACACATAGGCGGCAGTGTGAGATTTGGCGGCCATTTTAAATAGGCGCGGCCAGCTAGTTTTGTACATTCACCAGCCACCATAATATGCCTGGACCAGACACTCATGCTTGTTTCGACAGTCAAACTGTAAGTGGATAATTTGCTTCTTATTTATCTAACTGTAAAATATTATACAAAATGAAATGTTTGTTGCATTTTGCTACATCCGAATGTGAGTTGAGAAAAGAAGATAAAGAATTTTGTGATAACTAAAACCCTAAATGGAACCAGTAATAGTGAATGTTATAATTATGTTTATAAATTGATTATGAATGATGAAGCATGTGAGAGTATATTTTGATTCATTAAGAGATGTGTCAAACAGTTGATGTTTCAAATGTTAATACAAGTGTTCTTTATTTTAAACATATGAAGAAACTGATATTCAGGAAATGTTACATCTCTTGTTTGATTACTTATCCAATGTGTTAAACGATGCATCATGTTTACAGTTCTATTCTCGGTGTGAATTATGAATTGTGCTGTGCTCCGGATAAATCAGTAAAAGCATAGAGCAGTTGTTGTTTATGCTTCGGTCTTTTATACCGATCTATTTTGTAGATGGCGGTTGACCTACGGTTGACATACGGCTCAACAGATTCTCGCACGGTTCAACAAGGTTCCCATGCGGTTCAACAGGGTTCGCCGACGGCTTAGCCAGGTTCACCAGGATCACGCAGGGTTCGCATTGGACAGTCGCGGGCTCGTCAAGCTTCGTACGCGCACAACGGTTCGTCCAGCGTTAACGTGGTCGACATCGGCATGGGTCGGGAAGCAACTCGCGTCCGACGTCCGACAGCGTAGACTACGCAAGACAACGCGCGTGTGTCGACGATACCCAGGTTTCGCGTAAATTAGCGATGAGCGATGAACTAATTAAACTCTCCAATTGAAACGACGCTGATTACACTTAATTCATATAACTCCAGTCACTTGACGTTATAATTGAAACAATCTTTGATGAGTTCACATAAATTGACTCCTACTCTCATGCAATGTAAATTCAATTGATTATTCTGCATATGTATACCCACTGTTACCTTGCAAATTTTAAGGAAATAAAAGTTATTTCCCTGAATCGGAGTGTTATGTGTTATTTTGTTTGAGTTCAGTAATTAATTTGTTTAGTTTTGCCCCACCAGACAAACAAGTCAATCACAATCCTTACCGGCTGTGACAGGTATAATGATGTCACAGAAGTCAATAGCTTCTGGCGGGTTTTGTAAGGGGTAAAGCTTAGCATGTAGAAAAAAGAAAAATATGAGAAAAATGTACATCAAATAGTCAACAGATATGTGACGTATTCATTATTATAGATCAACCAAAGCCGTTTTATTTTTTTTTATTTAGTCACACTTTAAAGGGATAGATGAGTTTTGGTAGAGAGGGCGCTACACATAGTAATTTCTTTGTGAGATAATGAAAAGCTGATTGTAAAATTTGAAAGAGCATAATATTTTAGTGACAGAATAAACTTTATTTGATCAAAATAGGTTCAGAATCAGCGGAAATATAAAAGTAACCATTTGTAATAAATGTGGGGCCCCATATTATTAGCTAATTTTGAACCAACCGTTACAATTTTTTTTTAAATGCTTTCACTTTTCAAACATTTTCATTAGAAGCGTTTTAGTAGTTGTTGAATATCTCTCTATCTAATCACTATTTTTCTGAACCTTCATGTGCACAATATTTGATTTAAAATGGTTTAAACCAATGGGATTTTAGAGAACGTCATCTTGACTTTGAATGCCTCTGTTTGAATGATAAAAGGTTTTTTACTTAGTCGTTTGTGATTTTGAATTCCTTTCAAGCATAGTAGAGTCATAACTATTACTTTGTAATGTAATGGTGCAGGTTTTGGTTACTAAAATTCAGTTTGACTAAACTGTACTCTCTTTACCAGAACTCAGGAAAAATTGTCAAACGTGATAACACAGAATGCCAACTGAACGCTGCACAGACAGTTTACCTCAGCTCAGACAGCATGAAAAGTTCATGACAAACAGCTTTGCGATAAAATTGCTAGTGTCTATTCAAGGCTGCATGGCTGAGAATTGTACTCGATCTAGCTTGGCTATCTCCGTTAAAAAGAAGACATAAACGTAAGGCGTTTTGTCATTTAGAACAACCGCGTCTTTCCGTGGCTTTCACGAAGTCCCGGTTTTCTGCTAAAAGGAGGTATTACGCTGCCAGGAAACTGACAGCATGAATGGTGCGGTTTTTTTCTGAAAAGGGACGAAATCAGCGAGGCAGCGAGTGATAACAATAAACTGGATTTCGTCCCTATTCAGAAAAACCGAACAGGTAATGACTACTAATTGAATGCACTGCAAAGACCAGTACAAAATAATTGTTGCCGAATTTTGGTCGATTAGTGACAAAAGGTAACATATACACTTTGCAAACGACAGTTTGACTTTAATTGTGATATGATTTTAAGAACCTCTTCAAGAGAGAATTGCGGCCATAAACACCACACGTAGCAAACAAATTCAGAGTGGCACAATTAACTTCGTATAAAATTGTAAAATAAACAATATAATTAAATGGGCAGCAGCGTAGGTCACCGTTACCATAGCTCTGCCGATCGGAATCCAAACTTGCACAGCGATAATTTAATGGCAAATACGAGCTAGGTAACCTCTTACGTGTCTTTTGAATACCCCACTGATATCAGAGAAATCGTAAGTATGACAAAGGAGGTGGATGGTGGGGGGGGGGGGGGGGGGGGGGGGGTGGGGTGGAGGGGCGACTAGGTAGAAATGTTAAAGACGGCCATAATCGGGCCAAAAATACATCAAATTCAAACAATCCTTTAACCCTAAAAGGGCCGGGCTATTTGACGTCTTCCTACGGCCGGGGGTGGGCCATTATGGCACCCCCCCCCCCTAAGAGCTCGGCCGCGGAGCGGCCTATCGCCGTGAATATTTGCACGCATGATAAGTGAAGTGTATAGAATACAATGGTCATTTTTCATTTTTTTGATAAATAAATTAATTTGCATATTTATGGTAATTTATGCAAATAAGTCATGAAATTCATATTTTTACCCATAAATCATATATTCTTCATAATTATACTCTGGTTTTCACTACATATATGAGCCCAAGCACCACACTTTCGGTCATAAGTCGCTGTGGATCTTTAGTAGATAGAGCCTCGAAATCAAACAAAATTGTCTCTGGGTGAAAATTTCAACTTTATGGGATTTGATACTTACATATTTCATCTACATTCTCTGAAAATTGCAGGTCATAATTCGAATTTTTTATACCATAAATAATGATTTCGCTTGATGTGTGAGAATGCTTTTCTGTATGTGCAAAAGCGATTTTCTCTGTTGTTTAACAAACAGCGAGGCTCTGGTCCACGTTATCAAATCGCATTTTCCTGGCTTAAAACAAATTTATATGTATCAAGTTATACATCATTTTAAAGCTGAAATCCTAGATAATTCAAAACATTACAAATCTGAATTTTGATATTTCCGACAATTATACGAAAGGGTTAGAGGCGGACACAAATTCTTTAGAGCATTTGGAATAATAATATGACACAATTCTTTGGAAGAGCCAGGTTCTTCCTTATGTTTTCTATTGTTTTGATAATTGTTATGTAATCCTTTGTTTTTTTTAACTTATGTATTTTATTTTGTTTTTGTTTATTCTATTTCTAACTATGATTTAACTATTTTTAACCCAAAACCAACATATGCAATGTAAACAACACCAAATTACCAATGATATACCTCATTTTACGAAAATTGACATTTCCATATGTTGTTGTTTTTTCTCCACAAATCACGAAATTGAGCGATTTTCCGGCTGACATGCATAGACAAAAGGTCACGTGACTTTGTAACGGTAGGTCCGATTTTCAAAATTTTGAGTTTACAATGTGCGCAAGACCCAAAATAAAAAAGTCACAAAGCAGCGGCGCGTCATCTTATAGCGTTTTGGAGCAGTACAAAAAAAATCGCGGAGGAGGGCTTATTAGGGTTAACGGAAAGCCATACAATAGTCGGTTAAATCCACGTCATTATTGGGACAAAAATGATATCATATTCGGGCAAACTCATTTTAAATGTGGGCAAACTCATGTAACTGCAGCCATTTTGACTTATACGTGGAAATTTTACACAATTTAAATTGTCTTCATAACAAAGCAAATGTATGAGCTTACAAGTTCCAATGAGGTTGGCCCATCGATATTCTTATATGAATTCGTGAAAACAAGCAGAGAAAAATTTATTTTTAGCATCGAAAATGAGAAATAAGTCTATTTTCATGTACTATAGCCATGGCGAGTTGCTCGTAAATGATGTTGCATATGGCGGCAATTTTGAAACGATCCCTCATTACTACACGATGTTCAATTAAGTATAACTCCCGTGTTTCTTGTCCGATTTTGATCAAATTTTCACCAATTATTCCTCTTGTTCTGCTATTCAAATAACGTATAGTTTTATCAGGCCCGGCAGTTCAACTCTCGCTGTACAGATGCCGCATATTTTGTGTGTAGAGATCGAAGTCGATGATGATTTAACTTTTAGTAATTGTGTTCAGTTTGGTCGCTGTTTGTGGATCAACTCTTGTAAAAGTTGTATACTTTCGGAACAAAACTAGATCTCTACCACAAACACAACATTATGCGAACAGGTGCAGTTTGTTTCTAACTCTTAGCCTCAGGTCTTTCTTCATTTCTTACTAATTTTGTTTTTGTCTCCTTCATTTTCCCTCATAGTCATAATATTGACACTGATTCGCTGGCAAAAGCCATGATATCGCACTTCATGTACCAATATAAACGACACATTACCTCTGTTAGCAGCTCTGTGGATGTTGACCTATTATATACACTACAATGCATAGCCTCTCTTCGATCCAACTTCCAGAAAAAACACGTTCTCTTGTCTTGATTTATGAGATCAGCTGTTCACTTGCCATGGTCTCTTTTCTAGACACTCTACATCACAATACTGAAACTACACGCGATAGTGTACACAGTAATGGGTTCAAAATAACTTGAATGTCAATTTAAGGTCTCCGCCAAAAGACTAAGCTAGCTAAGCAAGGGTGATCGCGAGAGCTTGTGGACGCAATCATTTTGACTTTAGGGTACATTGTTATTCTGAAGTGATATTTTTTTCTTCAAAATATGGACAGTTTTGATCGATCTAAAAATTGTATACACAAATACGTATTGACTTAAAAGAATATTACTAAACTATTGGTATTAATTTTGTTTGTACCTATTTTGTTGCTAAAATTAAAGTTTGCTAGAAAAATGAACCCTTTTATTAATGATGGAATACACTACCGTTCTTGCCAACGGTATCTTGCGATCTGATTGGTTAGTCATCTCATCTCATGAATTAGTCATGTTGACCTACGTTCGGCTCATGAATACATTGGGTGATTTCAAGTATGGTGTTTAAACCTGGTGTTAGTGTTTATTGAACACTAAATCGGGCTTAAACACCATACTTGAAATGACTTAGTGTTAGGATGGTGTTAACATGATGACCTCTGATTTCACCGTTGTACAAACTTCCGTTTCCGACAGGCGGTGTTTATTGATATGGCAATATACTATCGTAGATGGTGTTGAGCTAGTGTTAGTGTTTATTAAACACTAACTGCAGCCTTAACACCGTACTTGAAATGAGTTGGTGTTAGAGGTTTGACCTCGTACTTCCGGCAGTGCCACGTGGTTGCTGGTGTTTAGCGTCGTCTGCTAATCTGCCCAGTAGTGTTAGTGTTGAGCATGTATACGCAAAACTCCATAGAGATAACAACTTCCATAGGGATCGAAATGAAAGTCATTTCAAGTACAGATCGAGCTGGTGTTAGTGTTACTGTTGCTAGGTGGGCATTAAAATCACAATTCTGAACTGAAATGGTGGTGTTTTCGTTTGTCTAAGCATGTAAAAAGGGTATCAACCTAGATGATTTGTGAAATTTTACTTAAAGGGGTAGTTTAGTTTTGGTAAGGCTGAACTTTAGTAACCAAACCTGGACAATAACCTTAAAAACTAATAGTAATAACTCCACTATGCTCGAAAAGTATACAAACTTGCAAAATGACTAAGTAAAAGGCATGTTATCATTCAAAAAGAGCCATTTTGATCACGAGAGGGCGCTTTTTTAAAGGCGTCAGTTTCAACCATTTTCCATACACAATAATGCATGTGATGTTTTATTACCAGACTGATTTTATAGAGAGAACATCAACAACTACTTAAATAACACTTTCGAATTTGTTTGAAAAAGTGGAAGCATTTTTTGAATTTTTTGAAAAAAACGTTAATTATTTGGGCCCCAAATAATTATAAGATCAGATACATTTATTGATATTTCAGCCGTTTGTGGGCCGATTTCGACCAAATAAAGTTTATTCTGCCATTAAAATAGCATGTTCTCTCAAATTTGACACTCAGTTTTTAATTACCTCACACAAAAAATTGCGATGTGCAGCGCCCTCTCTACCAAAACTAAACTACCCCTTTAAGTCAAGTTTATGAAACGCAATGAAAATCTTATTTTTTTATGAATGTATTAATTTGAATATCTATAGTAATTTACGTAAATAAGGTCATACAATTCATATTTGTACCCATAAATCTGATATTCACATTTTTCACTACATAAATTATTTAGACCATTATTTTGGAATAGAATAATAATTCATCAAAACAAATTGGAATAGCCAGTTTCTTCCTTATGTGTTTTATTGTTTTTTATAATGAATTATTTTATGTACATAATTATTTCTTTGTTTTTATACTTCTGCATATGTATTGTTTGTGTTGTTTGTTTCATTTCTAACTATAATTTAACTGTTTGAACGCCAAAACAAACACTACATGTGTAAACCAGACCAAACCAACGATGTATCTATTTTGAACGAAAACTTATATTGGCTAGTTGTTTTGTACACACATCACGAAATTGAGCGATTTTCGGGATTTCGTAACGTGATTTAGTAACGGTAGGTCCGAGCTTTACGGTTTGGAGCAATAAAACAAATCTCGGAGGTGGGGGGGGGGGGGGGGGGGGGAATAATGGCCCCCAGCCTTGTCGAGCCACATGTACAATATCATACAGAGGTGGTAATGTTTTAAAAAAGCCTATGAATGACTGCTACTTTCAAAATACTTAGTTTACACCTTTTCAGTTCGATGTTGAGAATGAGAAAGATCAGAATCTTTTTGTCATCAGTTTATATTTTAAACATTGTGATTCATGATGATTATTTGTCCCCCCCCCCCCCCCCCCAACACACACTCCACTAGAGGACCCTGTACGTAATGTATACACTGACAATTGTTTGTACATGTTTGACATTATTTTTATAAAAACTTGTAATTGAGTTAAAAGCTCTACGAGATTTGTTTTTAATAATGGCAACAACAAAAAAGGGTTACCACATCGGGGACTCGAACCCACTTCTAACAATTAATTTATTGCGTGATACACGTGCGACCGGCTTTACCCACTCCGCCACAGAATCCCTAATGATCACGTGACAGATTTAATCAAACTATATAACATGTCACGTACTATCGGTATTCACTCGGAACTTGTACCGTGCTGCCACTGCGAGTTATGCCTTCATCGTCGGCTATGCAAACCGCTAGCGCTAGCGATGTGTCTCTGCGCGCGGCGGGCATTCAATTTTTTAAAGAGAGTCACGCACATTTCTTGCGAGTTTAGTTACGAATTCCACGAAAAATAGGGAATATCCACTAACATCGTATCGATCAAGTGAATGGTTTGAATATTTTCTTCTAATTATGGTATTCAATGCATGCATGTGGTAAGTCTTTATTACGATTTGCTCTATAATTCGTAAGCATATGAAAGTTTTCGTCACCATTTTAAAGGGGTTCTGGTGATATTTGTCTGGTGTTGACTAACACTATCGATCCTGATATCGATATTAGGGTTGGTAGCGATTTGGTATGATCGTTTTCGGAAAGTTCGTGACCTCCTCTTAATCTGGAAGCTGGTGTTTAGCTCAGATTAGAGGCAGTTTTTCATCCTCAACACTAACACTAACCCCAACACCATACTTGAAATCACCCATTGACCGCGTTCAAAAGAGTAAAGGCTCTATATGGCAGCCAATCAATACACCTATGTTGTGGGTACAACAGTACAAGTGGGACAATCACAGCTTGTATGTAGGATCGAACTCCCAGCCATATAGAGCATTGACTAAAGGCTAAGGGCAATATGGAATTAGTGAGGGCAATATTTGTAGTGTAGCCCGAAAGTCCAGTCAATATTGTAATTATTAACTAATCAGACATCTCGAGCGAACATGCAATAATTATTATTAATTGAAAGGGTACAAATTGCACAATTCTTACAATTATTGAACGATGTTTAAAAGATTTAACCAATTTAACCCAGTTTGTAAAGAATCATTACTTAGCTAGCGCGTAACACATTATTACGCCATTAAATTAGACACGCGCTAATCATTAATAAACACGCGTATGATTTTGCGCACCAGCGCGCCTTCATACTCGGATAATATTAGCTGCATTCAGACGATAAAAGCCAATCTCGTGGTTATCTTGTGGTTATCTTGTGGTTTGCAATTCTTAAGAATATCTTGTGGTTAGCGCTCGTTTGAACACGCAAAACTCGTGGTTATCTTGTGGTTTGCAAACCACAAGATAACCATAAGATACTTGTAAGATTTTGCGCAGAATGAGCGCGCGACTGCGCGCAGTCTATTTTTTTTACCGTCTGAACACAATCAGATTCGAAACTCGTGGTTTGGGTTGACCTTATGACCGAGATATGCTTCCGGTGTGAAAACAAGTCAAGTGAGCGCGCGTGACCTCAAATGAGAAAGGCGCGCACACTACTTCCGGTTTTAATTCTTAAGAATTGCAACTCTCGAGAATTGGCATCGTTTGAACACACATTTTGAAGTTCTTAAGAATTGCAATTCTTAAGAATTGCAATTCTTAAGAATTGCAATTCTTAAGAATTGCAATTCTTAAGAACTTGGCTTTCATCGTGTGAATACGGCTATTACTAGCCGTATTCAGACGATAAAAGCCAATCTTGTGGTTATCTTGTGGTTATCTCGTGGTTTGCAATTCTTAAGAATATCTTGTGGTTAGCGCTCGTTTGAACACGCAAAACTCGTGGTTATCTTGTGGTTTCCAAACCACAAGATTGCGCACTGCAAAATATGCGCAATCTCGTGGTTATCTTGTGGTTTGCAAACCACAAGATAACCACAAGATACTTGAAAGATTTTGCGCAGAATGAGCGCGCGACTGCGCGCAGCCTATTTTTTACCGTCTGAACACAATCAGCTTCGAGACTCGTGGTTTGGGTTGACCTTATGACCGAGATATGCTTCCGGTGTGAAAACAAGTCAAGTGAGCGCGCGTGACCTCAAATGAGAAAGGCGCGCACACTACTTCCGGTTTTAATTCTTAAGAATTGCAACTCTCGAGAATTGGCATCGTTTGAACACACATTTTGAAGTTCTTAAGAATTGCAATTCTTAAGAATTACAATTCTTAAGAACTTGGCTTTCATCGTGTGAATACGGCTATTACTAGCCGTATTCAGACGATAAAAGCCAATCTTGTGGTTATCTTGTGGTTATCTCGTGGTTTGCAATTCTTAAGAATATCTTGTGGTTAGCGCTCGTTTGAACACGCAAAACTCGTGGTTATCTTGTGGTTTCCAAACCACAAGATTGCGCACTGCAAAATATGCGCAATCTCGTGGTTATCTTGTGGTTTGCAAACCACAAGATAACCACAAGATACTTGAAAGATTTTGCGCAGAATGAGCGCGCGACTGCGCGCAGCCTATTTTTTACCGTCTGAACACAATCAGCTTCGAGACTCGTGGTTTGGGTTGACCTTATGACCGAGATATGCTTCCGGTGTGAAAACAAGTCAAGTGAGCGCGCGTGACCTCAAATGAGAAAGGCGCGCACACTACTTCCGGTTTTAATTCTTAAGAATTGCAACTCTCGAGAATTGGCATCGTTTGAACACACATTTTGAAGTTCTTAAGAATTGCAATTCTTAAGAATTGCAATTCTTAAGAACTTGGCTTTCATCGTGTGAATACGGCTATTACTAGCCGTATTCAGACGATAAAAGCCAATCTTGTGGTTATCTTGTGGTTATCACGTGGTTTGCAATTCTTAAGAATATCTTGTGGTTAGCGCTCGTTTGAACACGCAAAACTCGTGGTTATCTTGTGGTTTCCAAACCACAAGATTGCGCACTGCAAAATATGCGCAATCTCGTGGTTATCTTGTGGTTTCCAAACCACAAGATAACCACAAGATACTTGTAAGATTTTGCGCAGAATGAGCGCGCGACTGCGCGCAGTCTATTTTTTTACCGTCTGAACACAATCAGCTTCGAGACTCGTGGTTTGGGTTGACCTTATGACCGAGATATGCTTCCGGTGTGAAAACAAGTCAAGTGAGCGTGCGTGACCTCAAATGAGAAAGGCGCGCACACTACTTCTGGTTTTAATTCTTAAGAATTGCAACTCTCGAGAATTGGCATCGTTTGAACACAAATTTAGCAATTCTTAAGAATTGCAACTCTTAAAGGGATCTAGTAACTTTGTTGACATGTGCAAAAAGTGATGAATGGTTGATGCAATGTTTATTATTGTTATCTCATATGTCCACAGGGTATTGTGTGAAAATGTCAAGTCGAATGGACATTGCATGGCCAAGTAATGAGCGAAAATGCAAAGTGATATTGGGTGATATTCACTAACTCACTGCATTCACTTTGTACAGGGATGAAAAACTCGCCCGGAGTTTTTCTTATCTGAATACTTCGATCGTACATATCTTTATAACGAAAGGGAAATTTGAAAAACCGAAACCTGTCCCATGATTTTATTGTTAATACGAATACAACAAGGTATGAGGGAACCGCTAGAATGAAAAATTTATTTTGAGGATTTGGACAATGTTACTAAGTCCCTTTAAGAATTAGCTTTCATCGTGTGAATACGGCTATTGACCGGCAAATTACACACAAAATCCCATTGACTTTTCTGAGCGGTCAATAAGATTTTGTCCATTGGTTTACTGTGTGATCTTATTGACCGGCAAATTACACACAAAATCCCATTGACTTTTCTGAGCGGGCAATACGATTTGATTTCACCCGTAGTTTTGTTGGCCTACTTAACTTGGAGGGCAATATCGTTTTAAAATTGCCCTGCTCATATGTCTGCTATGGTTAATAATAACGCCTAAAAACTGTGTTGAATCAGTGTGCTGTATTTCTTTATCATCCATATATATTTTGTTTTTATCAATATTTTCTTTATTAGCATTACATACCATTATGTGAGTTTTCTCATAATTCAATTGTAATCTGTTTGCCTTAATCCACTCACAAACCTTACGGAGTTCAATATTTAAAGTCTCCATCAAATAATCTGGATCTTTATGTTGATAAAAAATATTTGTATCATTGTATCAAACAATAAAAAGTGTAATAATGGAGAAACTAAATGCAAATCATTAATGTATATCAAAAATAAAAGGGGCCCCAGGATTGAACCCTGAGGCACACCACAACAGCCTGGTTGCTGACTGGAGTATTTAAAATCATACACTGTAAATTGTTTCCTATCACTCAAATAACTTCGAAACAAATTCAATGTGGTGCCACGTATACCATAATAATGAAGTTTTGCAAGTAATACATCATGACTAACAGAGTCGAAAGCCTTTTGAAAATCTAAAAAAAATGCCAACTATAATCTCATTAATCTCCATTGCTTGTGATACATGAGCTAAAAAGTTTGAAAGGGCATGAGCAGGTGAATGTTTGGCCCTAAAACCAGATTGCTTGTTTGATAAAATATCATGTCTGTCTAAAAAAAATTAAAAGCCTAGAATAAATAATTTTTTCAAAAATTTTAGAGAAGAATGGAAGCAAATAAATAGGTCTATAATAAAAAAAAAAATCTTTAGGTCCTTTCTTATGTATGGGAATAACTTTGGCAATTTTAAGATCATTTGGGACAATGCTTTGATCAAGACACAAATAAAAAATATTACAAAGAGGCTTACATATTAAATGTATAATTGTCTTTACAACATAAACATCAATACAGTCAAAGCCTGGGGCTTTACCATTTTTAAAAGATAATGTGTGGTCTATAATTTCCTTTACTGTAATGGGTACAAAAAAGGCTGTGTGAGGATAATATTGAGTCAAAAATTAAGTAAAATGAACATTTGTATTCAACCCGCTCTATTTTGCAATTTTTGCAATAACAAAATAGAAGATTTTGAAGCAGATTGCCAAACCAAGTCTCCATAATCAAAATGAGGAAGTATAACAGATTTATAAATGACATTCAAGTTAGATTCATTTATAGAATAACGTAATCTACCAAGAAAGCTTACAAGTCTATACATTTTCTGACACATATTTTCAATATGCATATCCCACTTCAAATCTCTATCGATTTGAATTCCAAGACATTTTGTGCTTTTAACTTGTTAAATGCATATATCTCTGATTTGTATATCAATTTCATTACACATAACATATATCTGGTTCCAAAAATCATACAAACAGTTTTGGTGTAATTTATAAACAAATTATTTGTACGCATCCAATCATCTAACTTTAGCATTTCACTATTAAAGGGACTTAGTAACATTGTCCAAATCCTCAAAATAAAATTTTAATTCTAGCGGTTCCCTCATACCTTGTTGTATTCGTATTAACAATAAAATCATGGGACAGGTTTCGGTTTTTCAAATTTCCCTTTCGTTACAAAGATATGTACGATCGAAGTATTCAGATAAGAAAAACTCCGGGAGAGTTTTTCTTATCGTGTACAAAGTGAGTGCAGTGAGTTAGTGAATATCACCCGAATATCACTTTGCATTTTCGCTCATTACTTGGCCATGCAATGTCCATTTGACTTGAAATTTTCACACAATACCCTGTGGACATATGAGATAACAACAATATACATTGCATCAACCATTCATCCCTTTTTGCACATGTCAACAAAGTTACTAGATCCCTTTAAGAACAGACTGAACCTCTTTAGCATCTCCATGGGAGAAATATATAACAGTATCGTCAGCATAGAGGTGAACTGAAGATCGCTTGAATATATCAGGTAGATTATTAATGAATATGGTAAACAATAAAGGATCTAAAATTGAGCCCTGTGGCACACCATGAGATAAACTTCTTTCATTAGAGGTAGCATTATTTACTACAGTTACTATTCTTCTCTCAGATAAGTAACTCTCGAACCAATTTAAGGCTGTACCTGTTATACCAACACTCGATAATTTCTTAAGGAGCAATGCATGATCAACCATATCAAAAGCTTTACGCATATCTACAAAAATTGTTCCCGTATACACACCTTTGTCCATTGCCATTAACAATTCATCGGTTACTTTAAGTAAATCAGTTACAGTAGAATGCTTTGCTCGAAATGTTGTTGTGTTTATCATGAATGACTGCGTCTGTTTACGTTTTTTTTCAAATGAACATTTCAAGAATATCCTTTGGTGAATCACAACAAAATATCAGATGGTTGCCAGTGTTGTCATGTTTATCAGGGTGGAAGGGGATCATACACTGTCCTCACATCAGCAAACACACTGTTTGGAGGCAGGGGCTCCTGAATAGGACATGCAGGATGAAGTTTGAAATCAAACAACAGATGCAACCATTCACAAAACAAGAACACTGCAAAATTGGACACGGGTAGTTTTTGCATGCCTTTGGATAATTAGGTCGCGTTTGGCGAAGCGTGAAGTGATTAGAGTGTATGATATATCATTTTAAAGGACATTTCCCAAGCTTTAACATAATACCAATATCAACATGTATGCTTTGTATTTATGGATTTATAGGCTGTGATGTATTGCATCTTGTGAGGCATAGCATGTTGCCAATATTACAGTACACAATGTATGTATAGATACACACTCATACTACACACTGCATGTATACAACTATACATAGACACACACAGAATACACACCAGTACAGTAAACTGAATACAGCAGTACTCTAATAAAGATAACTTGGAAACTTACTTGATATGCCTGAACTGACTGTTTATTGATGAGTACGAGTCAACTCATTAAATGGTGGCAACACTGAAACTAGCCACACCCCAAGGCATTGTGAAATTTGAGGACTTTTATTGCTTTGCACCTGTGCCAGATCATAGGATTCTTCTGCAGTGCATCATACAGTCCCATATGTGCATTTTTGTGTAAGTACACATTACTATATGCTACAATCGTTTTGCCTTGAGAGTGATCTGAGAGTGAACAATGACTGAGTCAATTACACCTCGTATGGACTGGAATGACCCAGATAGGGCGAGTGCTATCAAGATTTTTCACCAACAATGTGAACTTTATTTCTCTGTGAAGAATGCTGTTGAAAACAAGCAAGTTGACCACGTTTTGTTGTTTGCTGGGGCAACTGGACTCAAGCTCTACAATTCATGGGGCCTTTCTTAGGAAAACAAGAAGGATCCTGCAGTGGTATGGAGCAAGTTTGAGAGCCAACTTCAGCAAAAAACCAACCTCCGAGTGGCCAGACTGTATCTACAGAAATTTGTTCAGCAGGAAAGAGAAACTGCGAATGATTTCATGTCGCGCCTGAAGCTGCACGCATACACCTGTGATTTCCGTGATGACATGGAGTTCCAAGAGCGTGTTATTGAGCAGTTCATCGCTGGTACAAGGTACACTGACATACAGAAGGACTTGTTGGGGAAAGACAAATCCCTGACACTTAAAAACGCGCTGGAAATTGCGAGAACTTACGAAGCATCACAAACTCATATGGCACAGCTAGCCCGCATGCAACCAGACAACAAAGCGGTTGATGCAATAGCAGCCCGTCCTCAGCAAAGTGCATGTCAGAGCTGTGGACGCCAACATCCTCGACAGCCACGTCACATTTGTCCAGCGTTTGGTACAGCGTGCAAGAAATGTGGCAAGCAAAATCATTGGCAGAAGTTCTGTCGGTCGCGGTCTGTTTCAAAGCAACCAGCCAATCGTCCTACCCGTCGTGACCCTCCACGTCAGCGACAAAACTCATATAGAAATCAGCAGCACCAGAGAGTGGATACCATTGCCGACACCACGCATACTGCCCAACTTGAGGAGGTATTCGATGCTCTGAGTTTTGAAGAGATAGTTGTTTCAAACATAAGTGCCGTGGACAAAGATGACAGATCTGATTCTGCAATGACGTATGTTGAAATCAAGTTTGAAGGGCAGAGGACAGCCCGAATCCGGTCAAAGGTTGATACAGGTGCCGAAGGGAACACTTTGCCCGTGCGCATGTTTCGCGGGATGTATCCAAATCATCTCACAGCCGATGGGTTTCCTGAGCATAGTTTCGTACTCAACACTAATGCCAAGCTGACGGCATACAACGGAACGCAGATCAAGCATTACGGGTCGATAGTGCTCCCCTGCAGGTACAACAATTCTCCATGGTCCACGGATGTGTTCTACGTAGTTGAATCCGAGGGACCTGCTAACATAGGACTGAAAACATCAGTGCAACTGAAGCTGGTACTAATGCACACGAACATCAACAACATCAAGCGCACTACTTCGACAGATCTGAAT
The DNA here is from genome assembly GCA_037951105.1 of Echinarachnius parma. Taxonomy (NCBI): domain Eukaryota; kingdom Metazoa; phylum Echinodermata; class Echinoidea; order Clypeasteroida; family Echinarachniidae; genus Echinarachnius; species Echinarachnius parma. The sequence goes on from JBAMJV010001713.1 coordinate 34,410, forward strand.
TCAACGGAGGAACTGATCCGACAATACCCCAGGCAGTTTGATCATATTGGAGTGTTTGAAGGTGAATGCCACATCACTCTCAAGCCAGACATTCAGCCTGTGATTCATGCTCCACGCCGCTGTCCATTCCACATCCGTGATGAGCTCAAGCGGGAACTGGACAGTATGGAAGCACAAGGAGTGATCGCAAAGGTTACGGAACCGACATTGTGGGTCAACAGTATGGTTATTGCCCGCAAGGGAAACGGAAGCCTGAGAGTCTGCCTGGACCCAAAAGAACTGAATCAAGCTATACAGCGTTGTCACTATCGCACAATCACGACAGAAGAGATCACTCACAAGCTAGCAGGATCTCGGTACTTCAGCAAGCTCGACGCCAAGAGCGGATATTGGTCTATCAAGTTGGACCAGGAGAGCTCGTTCTTGACGACCTTTAACAGCCCGTTTAGTCGATACAGGTACACCCGGAGGCCTTTTGGGTAATCTGTGTCACAGGACTTCTTCCAGCAGAGAATGGACCAGATTCTGGAAGGCTGCAGTGGCGTCATAGGAATCGCCGATGACATCATTGTCTTTGGAGCAACTGAAGCGGAACATGCCAGGAACCTCCATGGCCTGATGCGCGTCGCAAGTGAGCGTGGTCTGCAGTTCAACAGCCAGAAATGCTCCAAGGCTCCAAGGATTGAATTCTTTGGTCAAGTATATGACGCACAAGGGGTCCACCCAGATCCCAAGAAGGTGGACTCAATCAAGTCAATGGCACCACCAGAGAACAAGACTCAGCTTCGCGAGTTCATGGGGATGGTGACTTTTCTCAGCTCCTTCATCCCCAACTTGTCTTCCCAGACTGCCAGCCTCAGAGAGCTACTTAAAGAAGAGGCAGTCTTCGTGTGGACACAGTCACATCAGCGTGTTTTTGACGATCTACGCGTCCGAATTTGCAAGGACGCAACACTCGCATACTTCGACAGCACGAAAAACACATTGATCCAAGTTGATGCATCGATGCATGGGTTAGGTGCTACCCTGATGCAAGACAATAAGCCAATCGCATACGCATCAAAATCGCTCAGTGATACAGAGAAGCGGTATGCAAATATCGAACGGGAGCTTCTCGCGGTCGTCTTCGGATGTGATAGATTCCGCACGTACGTATACGGCAGGCAGTTCACGGTCCAGTCAGACCACAAGCCTTTGGAAATGATTCTCCGCAAGTCTCTCACAGCTGCAACCCCTCGCCTCCAAAGGATGATAATGCGTTTGCAGCCATACGACATGAGAATCAAGTACTGCCCAGGAAAGGATGTCCAAGTGGCAGACTGCCTGTCACGCTCGCCTGTCAAGGACAACGACCACATTGAACTCGATCTCATGATACACTTCGTCCAATTCTCCCCTGATCGTCTCAGCCAGCTGCGACAGGAGACTTCGAATGATCCGGATCTTGCTGCCCTGCGCGACGTGATCATCCATGGCTGGCCGGAACAGAGACGTGATGTTCCAAAACTGTTACAGTCATTCTGGCCATTTAGAGATGAGTTGTCAGTAGAGGATGGCCTGATCTTGAAGGGAGAACGCATCGTTATTCCCGGACGTATGCCCTGGCCTTCCATCAACCAAGACATCGAGGCGACGGCAGCGAACTGTTCAGTTTGCAGGACTTACAGGCCCTCCAATCCCTCTGAGAGCCTATTGCAACACGAGGTTCCCAGTCGACCTTGGCAAGTGGTTGGTACCGATCTCTTCTATTTTGAAGGAGACAACTTCCTGATCATCTGCGACTACTACTCCAAATTCCCCTTCATTCGTAAGTTGCCGAGAGAATGCACGAGCGCAGCTGTAGACAACGCGACTAAGCAGATATTCGCCGAGCAGGGAGTCCCAGATCGCGTCATCAGTGACAATGGCAGACAGTACGACTCAGCAGTGTACAAGGACTTCAGTACACAGTGGGGATTTTGCCATGTCACGTCTTCACCGCACTACCCGCAGTCCAATGGCTTCATCGAGCGTAGCATCCAGACGGTGAAGAACGTGCTCAAGAAAGCCAAAGCGAGTAACATTGATCCCAACATGGCACTTCTTTGCATCCGTGCCACCCCCATTGACAGCGAGATTCCTAGCCCGGCAGAGCTTCTATACGGCAGGAAGATGAAGGACAACCTTCCAAAAAGGATCCGCAACCGTGCTCCGGCTCGCGATGAAGTCTACCATCGTATGCAGCGGAGACAAGAGACACAGAAGTTCCATCATGACAAGACTGCTCATGATCTGCAACCTCTCACACCAGGTCAACTCGTCAAGAGTCCAGGACCACAAGACAGGACACTGGTTCCCAGCTACCGTTCGTGAGCAGTGTCGGGAACCACGGTCTTACCTCGTTGAGACGCCAAATGGAGGTGTCTTGCGCAGAAATCGACATCACCTCGACGATGTCGAACCTAGGCGAATCCACTTTGACAACGAATTACGATCCAAGAACACACCCGGTCCGTCTGTGGATGTGCCGAATCCATCCCGTGATGTCAAATTCCATCACCCATCACCGAGTCCAAATACCCCTCCAGTGGTGAAGAGTCCACATACTACTCGCAGTGGACGCCACGTTAGGAAGCCAGATAAGCTTTCTTATTGATAAAGTTTTTAGAACAGAAAAACAATTAAGAATAGCGGCGAGAACTTTTGGACTTAAACATTTCGAGAACTTTTGGACTTTAAGATATTTTAATATGTTTGGGACTTTGAATATTTCGGGACATTATTTCTCTATGATGAAAAGGGGGATGTGATGTATTGCATCTTGTGAGGCATAGCATGTTGCCAATATTACAGTACACAATGTATGTATAGATACACACTCATACTACACACTGCATGTATACAACTATACATAGACACACACAGAATACACACCAGTACAGTAAACTGAATACAGCAGTACTCTAATAAAGATAACTTGGAAACTGACTTGATATGCCTGAACTGACTGTTTATTGATGAGTACGAGTCAACTCATTACATAGGCTATCAAATTCCGGTTTCATTTCTGTTTTACTCGCACTGTATAGCTATCTGCAGGTAAATAATGCAGACTCAATAACACACAAGGATTATCCGACTAAAAAACATTTTCAAATGACTTGCAAACAGGGAATTATTGTTAGATATGTCTGCGTTCTAGTCACCTACCAAATAAACACTGGTAGTGTCTTACTAAAAAACGAATGCTGCAATAAGTTCTATTTTCTCAATATATTCACTTTCATTTTCAGATCACATGTTATAAGGAGAGTATACCTAAAATAACAAAGTTCTTATCCTCTCACTTTATGTATTAACCAATTACTAATTATAATATTTATTAAGCGAAGACATCTTACAACTTTCATAACATGTCTGGATGTACTGCCCTTGTGCAAGCATTACCGACATCGATAGCAGGGCTACTACATAATAAACCCGAGTTATGCTTCAGTTTATTTATTTCTACAAAATCAGATTTAAGGGGGATATCATCATCCCAAATTATTCTTCATCGAGATAAGTTTAGCGGTGTTACATGCCAAATATTGCGAAGATAAACAGTTGCAGTGTATATAAATGTATATTATAAATTGTATTTGTATATATGATATTATATAATATATCGTCATCTAAGTAAACAGATACAGATTGAAATGTCTTACCTAGAATATTGAGAGTAGAGAAGAAATGTCACGTTCAGTTGGTATCATACAATGAGGCAAATGCCACTTGCAGAGTCAACGTGCTAGCTTACAACGCACTGTTTGAATTATGAGCACTCCGTTGAACTAAACTATGGGAAATTCGACTTTGGGTGTTAAATCAATACAGTGCGTCACAAACAATTGTGCATTGATGCATGAACCAATCACTTGTTATTAAATTAATCTAATAATTTGAGGTCCACGTTTTGTTCCGGGTGACGTATTTGTTTGCCATAATAACATCCTCTCTTCAACAAAAATACCTGATTTAACTCAAAATGTGTACACACAAACATACAAACACCCACACACACACACACACACACAAACATACACACACACACACACATACACGCGCACACACGCACACATACACACGTACGCACACACACGCGCGCACATACGTACACGCAAACACACACATACCCACACACACAAACACACACACCTACAAACACACACAAACACAGACACACACACACACATACACACATACATATACCCATTTAACCACCTATACCATCTACATAGTCATGACACAGACAAGTATATACCATGCGACGAATTTGAATGACAAAATCACGAAATTGGTTAGACAAAGACGAATTTACCACTCGCTCAGCAGCGAAGACGAATTCCAATGGCAATTGACGATTTTGATGGCAAAGTGTTTGAAATTGATTGACAAATGACGAATTAGATTGATCATTGACGAAATTGAAGCTGGGATTTACGGTCTGTTGGTTTCTCAGGACGAAATTGAACTACAAATTAATGAAATTAAATGACAAAAGTGTTACAATAAATGAAAAAAACCTATCTTCATTCTCCCACAAAAAGAAGTTAATAAGCTCCAACGTCTACAGAATTCTGCAGCCAGACTACTTACATACACAAAGAAGTCTTCACACATATACACCAATCCTTCAATCCCTCCATTGGCTTCCTGTTCAGAAACGCATTATTTTTAAAATTCTATTACTTGTATATCATTCACTTCATTCATCTGCCCCTGCCTACTTACAAAATAGCCTCACAATGTACACACCTTCACGTAGTCTTCGCTCGTCTAACACACAATCCTTTCAAGTACCCAGAGTAAAACGCTCATGGGGAGATCGTTCCTTCTCATACCTTGGCCCAAAACATTGGAATGATCTCCCCATTGAAATTCGCCAATCACCTTCCTTAGATACCTTTAAAACTCTGTTGAAAACTTATTTATTTGAACAATAGGTGTACTCTAATTTGTTTTTGTATGTCTGTCTGTTTGTTTGTTTATTTGTTTTCTTTTTCTCTAAGCGCCGCGAGCGTCGAAAGACGGAACGTGCGCTATATAAGTATCCACTATTATTATTATTATTATATCGGATCATTTTAATCGTAAATATCTTTTGAACGAAATGGAAATGTGAAAATCCGAAACTGGCCCCGAGTTTTTATTGTTAATATGAATATGATAAGGTATGAGAGAACCACTTGATTTGCAAATGAGTTGCAATGGTTTGGATAATGTTTCTAAGTCTCTTTTAAAACGATACACATGATAGTAATAGCTAGGCCTATCTCGTTGTCCGACTGATCGCGGGGGAGTCCTTTGTAAATATGTGTTTGTAATGTTTAACTCAATGGTGTTGTTGTATCATTATTTGGGCCATGCGCATGTGACCCGTGCCTCCATTATCTACGCCACTCAAATAGTCACCATGATAACGCAGTTACCTACCAATGGGGGACATATAGCTTGCTTTTGAGTCATATATCGGGGGTTTCCACACACCAGGGGTGTACATGGAATTTTTCTTTATGAAGTAAAAACACATATTGTAGTATAGAGCATGACGCACAGTGGCTTTCTGAATTAATTAATTATAATTTGGAACAAAGAAGCGTTCTCAACATGTGTGCGAAGAGACAACGTCTACTTTACCTTATATCGCAAGTATAGCGTTAAAGGGATCTAGTAACTTTGTTGACATGTGCAAAACGTGATGAATGGTTGATGCAATGTATATTGATGTTATCTCATATGTACACAGGGTATTGTGTGCAACTTTCAAGTCAAATGGACATTGTATGGCCAAGTAATGATCCAAAATGCAAAGTGATATTCACTAACTCACTGCACTCACTTTGTACACGGTTTCAAAACTCCAACATATCTTTGTAACGAAATTGAAATTTGAAAAACCGAAACATGTCCCATGATTATATTGTTAATACGATTACAAAAAGGTATCAGGGAACTGCTAGAATTAAAATGTTATTTTGAGGATTTGGACAAGTCCCTTTAATAATATGTATGTAAATCGCTTCTCGAGTATAAGGCATATTCATCGTGCATTTAATTACATTTGAATACATGCGATGGTTTTAAAACCAGGCAGTAGTAATTGACAGGCACGACAGAGAGCGGTTTGAAGTGCATTGATTATCTTTAGGAATTCAAAACGACTGCTTTTTTGGACACCATGTTGGATTTGGAAATGTTCGCAGCAAGTTGATTGAGGTAGACCTTTGAATGTGTTCTCATTAAAAATACTTGCAAATAAACAAGGTTGTGACTTGTGGTGGAGATCTGGCAACCCAAAGTCACCCTTTTCGACTTAATCCCTCCGCCTATCGGCAAACATTTGACTATCATTAAAGGAACTACAGCGTCTAGATGGGCTAATTTTCACAATTCGGCTCTCTATATGTAATTTTTCCCGAAGAAAAAGAATTTGGCCGTCATTTCTCATGAAATCAATCAATTTTGGGGTAATAAGTAAATATCTATTTGTCCTGGGAACGCCCCTTTTAAATCGCCAAAATGTGACGTCATCTAAATAACGGACTAATGAACTAAATTCTGTAGATGACGCGTCATGACAAAAGCCAATGAATTGTTAATCACATGTCGATCTCGCTGCCGATTCCGGACCCTAAATGTGCGTAAGTGTGTCGAAAAGGGCGTAAACTGCTGCTAAGTGAGATTTGGCATCAGAAAAACTAGTCTTAAATCACTACTGTGTTTATTTTCATGGATTTTTTTCGGCAGACCTATGTTTCAAGTCATCAACAATGGAATAAGTGTCAAAGTACGATGTATTCTTTAGGTCCTTTAAAGTATCGAGGTACCTTAATAAGCATTATCATGGCATCAGTATAGGCTCTAGTTAGCCTGGGCAAACTGCTCTTCTTAAAATTACACCCAAAATGTTTTGGTACAAAGGTGTATATACAGCCCAGGTCGAAAAAACAGTTGAAAATTAGTTGCCAAATGGTACCAGTTGATACCAGTTGTTGGCCAACTGGTGGTGGTGGTGGAGGTGGTGGTAATGATGGTGATGATCATGATGATGACGATGATAATGATTCGCTCCGGGCTCCAATTCCGACCACAGCCAGTCGGTGGACACACCCGTCAACCACACCCCGTTGGTTCTTTTATACTCTAGGGACTTCAAGCAGACAAATACCCTCCCGACATCACGCACTAGACACAGAAGTTTGCCGTTATAGTGGCCTTGCCTTTATTCTCAGGTGCAAATGGAAACACCCGAACCAAACGAATCTACACACCGACGTCGCAGCCGTGGGGGCAACGATCACAGCCTAGCCGCCGCTACAAGAGCGAGCGCGCGAGCGGCCAAACAGTGTTATAGCTGTGACGTTGCCCACACGTTCACAATAATAATACATGCATGATACACAATATACACTACTCTATTATAACGCTAAATATGCCCTGTCCACAACAGTATTATAAGCCAGGCGCGCCGGAAGCAGTTTTGGATTGGGGGCAAAACCCTAAGGGGGCTCACGATTTATGTGTTTAGGGGCTCATGCCCAACCACACTCACAGAGTTGCCAATTTTGAGCCAGATGTTTGGAGGTAAAATCTTTTACAAAAACCTTTTAACCTTCTTAACTGAGATTTTTTAATCATCGCTGTCAGATGGTAAAATGGTCTATCTTCGAGTTAGACCAGTTTACCACTGCACGGTCGATCGAAATTCTCTCCGACACGCGGACGACTGCACAAGTTACATCCAATTATATTCATGAAGATAAATGGACGCGCGCACTAAATTGTATGTGTGGCGCTAGTTTGGCGGCAAAATGGCGTCCCTACCCACATCGAGGGGGAAAATGCTGTTGGAACTTTCCCGGCAAAGGTGTTCAAGAATAAAGACCAACTGGTGGTGGTGGTGGTGGAGGTGGTGGTAATGATGGTGATGATCATGATGATGACGATGATAATGATTCGCTCCGGGCTCCAATTCCGACCACAGCCAGTTGGTGGACACACCCGTCAACCACACCCCGTTGGTTCTTTTATACTCTAGGGACTTCAAGCAGACAAATACCCTCCCGACATCACGCACTAGACACAGAAGTTTGCCGTTATAGTGGCCTTGCCTTTATTCTCAGGTGCAAATGGAAACACCCGAACCAAACGAATCTACACACCGACGTCGCAGCCGTGGGGGCAACGATCACAGCCTAGCCGCCGCTACAAGAGCGAGCGCGCGAGCGGCCAAACAGTGTTATAGCTGTGACGTTGCCCACACGTTCACAATAATAATACATGCATGATACACAATATACACTACTCTATGATAACGCTAAATATGCCCTGTCCACAACAGTATTATAAGCCAGGCGCGCCGGAAGCAGTTTTGGATTGGGGGGCAAAACCCTAAGGGGGCTCACGATTTATGTGTTTAGGGGCTCATGCCCAACCACACTCACAGAGTTGCCAATTTTGAGCCAGATGTGCGAGTGAGACATTGCGAGGATAAAGCGACCAAGCCCGAGGGAGCGAAGTGACTGAGCGGAGTTCCCCCTCCCACGGCAGGGAGCTTTTGCATTTTTTAACTTGAAATTGTGCAATCTGGTGCATAAAAACATAGCTTACAGCCAAAATGAGTCCCGAAGGGAGCGAAGCGACCGAGGGCTGGGGCAGAGCCAGAGGGGGAGGGTTTGGGAGGGGGTATCCCCCTCCCACGGGGAAGATTTGGCATTTATATACTTGAAATGGTGTAATTTGGTGCACGTAACGCAAACAGCCAGAGCAATAACAGCCTACACAGGAACTACGTGGACCGGTACAGAAAAATCCACCCCAGACGGTACCATACGCAAGTTACACAACAAACAGAGATAATTTGTTTGCGCGCGAAGCGCGCAGCGAAAACGTTTAATAGATATATAACTTAGTTTTTTAACGTTAGAATTAACAAGTATTGGCTGATACATTTAATGTTTCTTTTCCTTTTTCTTTCTTTTTTTTGTTTTTTTTTGTTCAGGGGGGGGGGGGCTTTTTTTGGGGCCCCCCACTTTTTGGATTGGGGGGGCGGCCGCCCCCCCCCCCCCCCCCCCACTTCCGGCGCCTATGTTATAAGCTGATGTACATGAGCTCGCAAAATGCAATGCGGTACAGTCCGTTTCAGATCTGAGACAGCGCTGTAGAATACAGGGTTGCCAACTTTGAGCCAGAGGTGAGAGTGAGACTTTTCCGAGGGAGAGAAGCGACCAAGCCGGAGGCTGAGGGAGCGAAGTGACTGAGCGGGGGGGGGGGGGGGGGGGGGGGGGGGGGGAGAGGGGGTACACCCCCTCCCACGGTAGGGAGCTTTTGTATTTCTTTACTTGAAATTGTGCTATTTGGTGCATGTCAATTGTCATACTATCTCGCCCACACTTATTGAACGCTAGCGCAGAGCGCTAGCGTTCTAGGTCGAGCTGATAGTGCCCCCGAATTTATTATTATAGATTTACGCCCATACAAGAGAGCAGAGCTATGCTACTCAGGCTCAGCCCTGTACGGCTGTACGGGAACATAGCGGGCCGGTACATAAAAAGTTTGTCAAATTTAGCAAAATCAATAATCGATCATAACAAGTATTATTTGAACTTAACCAAAATGTCGGAAAAAGGGAGAAATCTGCAAAATGAAGAGTAATCAGAAGTGATCCGTCTCAGAAGTGTTGACTTTAATGATCGTTATTTGCGCACGAGATTGTTGCAGATGTATGGAGCTAGCGGGTCTATCCCTAGGGCTAGGCCATGGCCCACATGTAATGATTCCCGTCAGATGGTAAAACGGTCTAACTCGAAAATTTGACTTTTTGAGTCAAATTCACTTTCCGGGTAATGTGAGGGCGCTCTTTCCAATGATGCTATCGAGAAAATCCCATCATGTCTTCTTTTAGAGATAATTTCCGCTATCTTGGTACTTTTTTGTATTTTTCCTTCAGATTTGATGGTAAAACGGTCTATCTTTGAGTTAGCCCATTGTCGGTAATATCGTTTGGAGGTAAAATCTTTTACAAAAACCTTTTAACCTTCTTAACTGAGATTTTTTAATCATCGCTGTCAGATGGTAAAATGGTCTATCTTCGAGTTAGACCAGTTTACCACTGCACGGTCGATCGAAATTCTCTCCGACACGCGGACGACTGCACAAGTTACATCCAATTATATTCATGAAGATAAATGGACGCGCGCACTAAATTGTATGTGTGGCGCTAGTTTGGCGGCAAAATGGCGTCCCTACCCACATCGAGGGGGAAAATGCTGTTGGAACTTTCCCGGCAAAGGTGTTCAAGAATAAATACAAGTAAGTTGAATATAGAATAAATATTGCATAATAATAGAGCTAACTGGTAATCCCTAGCTAGCACAAAAACATTTAAAAATATCATAATAATGTTAGCCAGTGGCGGATATGATCTAGCCGGGACGTAAGGTAACGTTAACTAAATGAGACAATGGGCCGTAATTAAAAGTACCATGCCCAGCAAATGCTTTTTCTAACCATCTGTTCCTTTTTCAGACAGTCAATGCTAGCAAAAAGAAGCAGAAGCATATTTCTCTGATAGCAAAAGCTAACATTCCTATCCAGGTTTCAAAAGGTTTGACTTTGTTCTTGAACACAAAGGCCCTACGTGAATGCAAATACTATAAATACTAGGCTAGATCTAGGCTAGAGTCTAGTACTAGTATTAATATCTGGGTCAAATTACCAGGTAGAAGTATATCTACATCTAGACCTAGATTCCAGACCGGAGTTAGACCAGGCCTAGGCTAGGCCTAGTTTGCAGGATCAACTAGAAGTTAGATCCAGATCTAGGGTATTCTGTTTTGGCTCAGTGGAATTTTTTTTCTTTTTTTCTTCAAAATAGGCCCGGCCTAGGGCCTAGCCTACTCATTGTTCCCCCCACAAGATTAGGCTTAACAGACCAAATACGATTGACGTTGTGTGTCCGGAGAGGTCTTGTAATAATGTTAGGCCTATAAAGTATAATATAGGTCTTCTTTTGTGGAAAAAAAAACCCTTTTGTGAAAAAAAAATAATAAATATTTGAGTATTTTGGCAACCTGGCAGAAGGCCCTAGCCTGGAGCCGGGCTACTACTAGGCTAGCCCCGGGATGGTGCTACGCGTTGGATCGGGCTGCCACAGTAAATTTAGAACTAGCTATCTGGGGTCTAGATCTGAATCTAACATAACAGTAACAGTTTCAAGTTGATCCTGCTATTTAAGACTAGGCTTAGTTTACTAGTACGGTTTAGAATCTAGGCCTAGGGCTAAGTTAGATCTAGGTTAATTAGACCAAGATAAAAATAGTCTAAATTTAGTAGATCTAGTAGTACTAGGCCTACTAACTTGTCAGATCTAATATAGCTAGTTAAGCTAGTATCAGTAGGACTAGAACTATTACTTGTTGGAAATGGAAATTATAATTGGAATAATGAACAGGGGTTAAATTAGAAGTTAGAATTACATGTAGACTTACAATGACAGTTTTCCGTTTCAACTCAGATGTACATTCACTCAATACCAGAAGAAAAGATGACTAGGCCTACCATTTACCAAAATTTACGAACGCTTTTTTGATTAATAAATCCGTATCAAGGGCCACTAAAATGGAATTTATTACATACTAATTTGATGGGTGAAAGGAGGTTAAATACTTTTAAAAGAGATGTAAAAAGATCCATACTTGCCACTTTATATTATCATGCCTGATTTAGTGCAATTTTATATACATGTATTTTATACGCATTTTATCACTACATCAATTGTTGTTTTTTATTTGTTTGAATACTTTGTATCCTTTGTTAAAACAATAAAACAATAAAAATAATAAATACATATTAGATCTATGTATTTATTATTTTTATTGTTTTATTGTTTTTTATTTAATTGTATTGTAATAAGGGGTTGCTTCTGTACAAGTTTTAACCTTTTTTTAGCAATCCCAGCATATCTTTAAACATTGTATTTTTTTTAATGTGATTTTATTTTTGCCTAATAAAATTTCTGAGAAATACAATTAGATCTAGATCTGGAGAGGTTCTAGAAATTATGCCCAGAACCAGATGTAGACTAAATGATTACTAGATCTAGATTCTAGTGGTAGGGTGCATGTAATGCACTTCGTTGGTAGTCCTTATGGTGACCTCATTTGTTTTCTTCTAACTTTCGCTTCTTTTTTGGGTTTATTTGTCACATATTTGACAAGAATGTTACATCACTATGCACTATCAGATGTGGCTCAGAGTCAAATTTCATCATCCGAAGACTTTCCTATCAAAAGATTTTGTCCCGCAAAACCAATGTAATTTTTAGTCCCATTCGCTCTGTAGTATTTAGGTTGGTAAAGCACCCTCAAAAATGCCTCAACTTCAGGCCGTAACTTTTCAATGTTCATTTTTATGCAGTGACTTTAGAATGGCAAGTTAGCACAAAGCATCCTCTTTCAGATGATACATTGTTTACATCTAGTCCTAGATCTATTGAAATCGATATCAACTGCCAGAATTGGATTGCTAAAAATTATCAAATAGACCTATTATTAGTTTCCCATAGAAAATGAATGGGAAATCGACACTTCATTAACTTTACGTAATCATTTCCTATTTGATCTGTAGATCTACACCTATTTTTGTCTCCTCTTGCAGTGTTCATGTGTTGTACGTGAATGAGTTACCAAAGTAGCTCCGACGTTAGATATAGAGTCTAGACCTAGACTCTAGATCTAGACCCTGACCCTGGCTGTAGATCTAGATCTATAGCACCAATGGCCCAGAGTTGTGTCTATTTTCATGTTTGTTTGCTTTGTTTTTGTTTATCTTTTGAAAGTGAAATAAATGTTAGGAGTAGGATCATCTTTAACATACATGTAGCAATTTTAAAGTATTTTCAAAGACAACCCCTCCTCGTGTGTTGCAGACTAGACTATTCAATACCGAAATATTAACAAATTGATTTATAATTTAGTTTCAGTGCCGGCTCCGACAGTACCGAAGAAGCATGACTTTACAGTGAGGAAGCCTGTCAAGAGAAAGTTACTTTTCGAACTAGGAGGTAGGAAGTAGACTAGATCTACTGATAATGAACAATCTTTTTCGGTTATACCAGCATCTAATCTTTAGAAGCTATAATAGCTTTTTGAACATAACTTTTACTGAACACATTTTAACGTATATTAATTTAGGCTCATCTTTTGTCTTCTATACATATAACTTCCAGGTCCTTTTGTATGATCCTCTTTTCTGCGCCTTCCCTCTTTCTTAATATTCATCTTTCTCTTCTTTCCACTACACTTTGCCCTTCTATCTCTTTCTTTTTCTTTCTCCACATGTATCGATCTCTTTCTTCTTTATTTTTTCCTTCTCTCATCTCTTTATCTCTCTTCCCTCTTTCTATTTTTCCTCTTTCTCTCTTTCTCTCCTTTCTCTCTCTTTCCCCTTTCCCTTTCTCCTCTCTCTCTCTCACTCCTCTCCTGTCTATCTCCTTTTCTGTCTCTATTTCTCTTTCACTCTGTACTCCTGAGAGGGTTGTTGGTGGTGACAAGAATTTAAAAAATACCAATTAGGTGTCACACCACTGTTAGGGTGTTTATGTTTGAATATTTCTGTCATGCTTGTATGTTTTGAGTATTTATATTTCTGTTATCCTTGTATGCCAGTGTAAGATGAATATTTTTATCAGACGGTAAATATGTTGAATCTTGAATCTTTGAATTCATAGACTAGACCATGTAGACCTAGGTCTAAACATTGCTTCTCAGTGACTTTGATGTACATGTATATGTAGGCCTTCTACAAAATAAGACAATTTATATTTGCATATGATTTGTTTTCTCAAGCTATTCTGTTTACATAATTATAGGCCTATGTCTATGTTGAAATTTCACTAAGATAACATCTAAAATAGGGAATTATTAAGCACCGTATTTTAATCAACAAAATCAGACATTTATTAGTTAAAAGTATTTCATATCGGCAGATAATTTTATAATATATCTGCAAATAAACTTACTTCCACCTGTCTTTTAAAAATAATGCAGTGATGAAAATAACACTAAAATAATCGCTTGGACGAATGTTTATATCATATGAATGCTCGAATGATTTGTGAAAACTTTAACATTAAAAAGCTAATCAATTCTTTATCAATACATATTGCAGAGGTACCAAGGGTCAAGAGAACCGCAGAGTGGGTTAAGAGACAGCGAATGACGGAGGAGGGCATTGAGCGGGTGACGGAGGAAGGCATCGAGCGAATGACGGAGGAGGCCATCGAGCGAATGACGGAGAAGGGCAACGAGCGAATGACGGAGGAGGGCATCGAGCGGGTGACGGAGGAGGGCATCGAGCGAATGACGGAGGAGGCCATCGAGCGAATGACGGAGGAGGCCATCGAGCGAATGACGGAGGAGGCCATCGAGCGAATGACGGAGGAGGCCATCGAGCGAATGACGGAGGAGGCCATCGAGCGAATGACGGAGGAGGCCATCGAGCGGGTGACGGAGAAGGCCATCGAGCGAATGACGGAGGAGGCCATCGAGCAAATGACGGAGGAGGCCATCGAGCGAATGACGGAGGAGGCCATCGAGCGGTTGACGGAGGAGGCCATCGAGCGAATGACGGAGGAGGCCATCGAGCGAATGATGGAGGAGGGCATCGAGCGAATGACGGACGAGGGCATCGAGCAAATGACGGAGGAGGCCATCGAGCGAATGACGGAGGAGGCCATCAAGCAGGTGACGGAGGAGGGCAATGATCAGGTCGTCAAGGGAGCAGAGCAGTTCAAACAGAAGACGGGTATGTTTATAAGTCATAAGTTGTTGTTTTAATTGATTTCACATTTTGTTTTTATTTTTTTATTTTTTTTCTCTCTTTTGCATGTTACTGGTGTAATCACTAGTCTAGAAGAGTGGTACAAGGCCGTTTCTATGACTTAAATTTCTAACATTTAATGACATTTTAACAAATAACAGCCTACTGTCGCACTCAGAAGACAGATTTTATAAAGGTTATGCATTAAAATGTAATTGATGTTTTTGATACCTAAAATTTGAAGAAACCACTCTGTGTATACTGCTTTAATTCTCTCTGCAAATGGTGCAAACAATTATAATGAATAAATGCTTGGTACTGCAAAATCGGACAATAGCATTGAACACGGACATACTGAAGCTTTTAAACATGCACTCATCAGATCATGTCGAAAAGCTTCAGTATGCTATTTTCCGAAACAATTATAAAGAAAATGAAAGAAGGTTAATTTGAGCACATTTGCTTAAAGGGGTAGTCCGGGCCTGATAAAACCATTCGTTATTTGAATAAGCAGAATAAGAGGCATAATTGGTGAAAATTTGATCAAAATCGGATAAGAAACACGGGAGTTATACCGATTTGAACATCATGTAGTAATGAGCGATCGTTTCAAAATTGCCGCCATATGCAACATCATTAACGAGCAACTCGCCATGCCTTTAGTACATGAAAATACACTTATTTCTCATTTTCGTTGCTAAAAATTAATTTTTCTCTGCTTGTTTTCACGAATTCATAGAATAATATCGATGGGCCAACCTCTTTGGAATTTGGAATTTGTAAGCTCATAAATTTGCTTTGTTACTAAGAAAATTTTTTTTTTTTTTTAATTTCCATGTAGAAGTCAAAATGGCTGCAGCTCGCAAGTGACGTCACGATCGATAGCAATTGCGAACGATACTAAAAATCGGAGCAAAGTTCATCCTGTCATAACTTTTTTATTGCTCCACCGTTTTGACTCAGATTTTCGATCATGATTCTTCATATTCACTTCATTTTATAGCAAACATCACATTTCTGGGGTGGAATTCCCCTTTAACTTTCCCTTTTTCTTTGTGTATTTTGTAGTGCAAGTACATCATCAAGACAGTTCCGAGGAGGTGGAGGGCAACGAGCAAGTAAACGAAGAAAGTACTGAGCAGAGCACTGATGATGAGGGCCACGCTGAACATGGTAACATTTAGAAAGCTTTTATATCTTTTTATGTCTCCACCCACCGTAGGTGGTTGCCGGAGGCATTATGTTTCTGGGTCGTCCGTCTGTCCTGTCTTCATTCTCGCAATAACTTAAAAACCGTTTGACAGATCATCTTCAAACTTGGTTCATGCACGCATATGCGGGGGGGGGGGGGGGGGCAATGGTCTGATCTGATCAGTTTTGGGGTCGTGAGGCCAGAGGTCAAAAGTCACCGAGATAATGATATACCTAAAAATGGTTCGTTCTATACCTTAAAAAACAAAAATAATTTACATTGGTTACCAGTCCAGTTTCGAATCCAGTTTTAATAAGATTCTATTATTAGCTTATGAGTGTGTTTAACGAGCAAACAGCTGAAGCAGCAAGGTTGTGACTGAATAAAAGCTAAAAAGCTAATAATTCAAACCGATTGTGTTAGGAATATGGAAAGATTAATATCTAAAATATGACAAATACAGGAAATGTTCAACAACCATAATGAAAAAAGTTATCATTACAATTTTTTTTGTGTGTGTGTGTGTGTGTGTGCGTGTACAGGAGAAACACCTCAAGATATGATTTTGGTGAATGCCACAGTAGAAGATGCCATATCAAGCATGCTGGATATTTTAGGTAAGACACCATTTTGATTTATTTGCTAGGCCACCCCTTTCCAAAAGCAACATAGTACTGTTCTGTTAATGTTCAATGGCTGCTTAATGACATGTTGTTCAATTAGTGTAGTGACCACTATCATGGGGAATATGGCTACTATTGAGACATGGTTGAATATTTCTCCTCAAATCTGCAGATTCAGATAGATACATAGAAGACTTACCTTGAGTGACTCTAAAAAACATAGAGCTTCTCTTGTGTTACTTACACACTTACCTGGACGGAACCACTATGAACTGATTTGGTACTGATATTAGGTATACAAAACCTATGAAATCATAGTAATCATCATCTTGCAAAATAAAGTATAATGAACATTTGTATGTCCCTACTATCGAAACACACATGTGAACTGTTACAATTGTCTTTTCAGGACACCGGGAGCAACAGCAACATGACTGTAATGTCGGTCATTATGATGACGCCGAGAACCATGATCTGGATGAAAATGCAGGTGATGAAAGCCTGTTAGAAGCTGAAGGTGTGTTTTCGTATGAGGACCTAGATACCAGATTGTATCAAACAAAATGACAACCCCCCCCCCCCCCCCACCTCCCGTTGCGCCACCCCTCTAAACAAATATTGTTTAAACACAAGAGATGCAATTATTATTTTTTGGCCGTTTTTACAAGTATAAATATTGGTTGAAGCATTCTGAATGATGTAAACCAACTACGCAGCTAATAATACTTATTAAAGCTTTACAATATTTTGAATAACAGATAGTCAAGCGGGCATATTAAAAAAAAGATGTTCACTTCTTTCTAAAAGCACCAAATTTGGCACCAAATTTCGACCCCCTTAGATTTTTGCCCCCAAAAGTTATGATACCCAGATCTCACAACTGAGTAGATAATCATTTTCAATCAATAAACGCTCAATTCGAGAGGGTTTAATATTCAGATTGTAAGAATGTATTGGTTGATCTCTATTGTCAGTCTGAACTTGTTGATCATGATGTTTTCCCTACAACTTCAATTTCGCATGCCGAAAAACTTGGAAAATGGCTGCCATGGCTCTCTAGAGAAAACTTTCAAAGGGCTCACTATCTAGAGCTGCTTAACATTTATTTGTCTACCAGTGTGCCAAATTTGGTGCTTTTGTATCAAACTGAACAATTAGTCCCATATTACTGCCAGCTTGACTAATTTTGATTTTATGATGTAACACAGGATGTCTTGGTTACACGCTGTCAATCAAACGTAAAATCATGTTTTGTCTGTTAATCTGTCAAACGTACAAAAAATAAAACTGATCCAATTTTACTTCTTAATCATTTTAACAGCCAAGAAACGCTGTCGGAACCAAGAAGATAGGGAAGAAAGAGACAGAAGTAAGCATCCAATCCTACCTTCTTGTAGTGAAAAGAATTGCTGCAGGAAATGTAATGACAAAATTTCAGAAGCACAAAGACATGAAATAAGAGACAAATTTTGGAGTATGGACTACAGAGCAAGAAGGACATGGCTCGCAGCCAATGTCATTGAAAATGAAAAGCGGTCTAAAACTACCAATGGAGCTTCACGGCGTTCGAACACACGAGTATGGCATTTTGGTGACACTGTTGTCTGCAAGACATTCTTTTTGAACACTCTAGGTTTCAAAAGTGCTAATGCAGTAGACACAGCATTGAAAACAATGACAAAGGTAGACAACGTTCAGTTTTGTTCCTCACTTGATGGAAGAGGGCAAAAGCAACCACCAAACAAATTTCCAGACGCATACAGAGAGGAAATTATTTCTCACATAGAAAGCTTTCGACCACAGGTCTCTCACTACCGCTTAGAGCATGCTCCGAACCGAAGATATTTACCGTCCGAACTCACGGTTAAAGAGATGCACAGACGCTTCATTGAAATGAATGACGTTAAATGCTCATATGACTATTACAGAGAAGTTTTCAATAGTCTAAACATTTCCTTTTCAGTACCGTTGAATGATCTATGCACTCGATGCTACAATCATGAACAAAAACACAGTCAACGTTCTGCTGAAAATGGACAAGCATCGGAACACAGCTGCGAGGAGTGTGGATGTGAGCTACCGTAGAACACCATCGTCAAGCACCCCCAAGCACCTATACGCATCTTGCTTTTAAAGACATTTCCATGAGATTCACCTCCATTATTATCCTCTTGAATATTCCTCACCATTATTTGCATTCTTGATTAAAGTTTCCCGTTTGGACAGAGAGCGGGTGCTCTTTAAAAGCAAGGTGCATATTGGTGCTTGGGGGTGCCTAACGATGGTGTTCTACGGTATGTGTAGGCTTTGAGGAGCACAAAGAAAACGCAAGAATGGCAAGGGAATCGTTACGGAAAGACACGCAAAGAATGCAAACATCCCCAAACGAGGTAGTCGTTGTGACAGTAGACATGCAAAAAGCGATACCCATGCCTAAAACGCCAGTCAAGGACTATTACTTTTCACGGAAACTAGTAGTCTTTAATGAGACTTTTGCAGAGCCAGGTAAAAACAGTAAAGCAACATGCTTTATTTGACATGAAGGTGAAGCAGGTCGTTGTGCATTTAATATTACCAGTACATACATGGAGTTTGCCAGACATAATCGTGATGCTAACTCAATAATTTTTTATTGTGATAACTGCTCTTCACAAAATAAATGCTGGATTCTCTATTCTGCAATGCCTAGAATCGTTAATGACACCCAAACTGCTACACAAGACATCACTTTCAATTACTTCGAGGCGGGCCATTCGTTTATGTCTGCTGATAGCGTTCACGGAAGCATACAAGGAAAAATCAACAAGTACCCCACCCTCGGCGACATCACAGACTATGTCAATGTCATAAAAGAGGCGAGAAAGGGGGTAACTTGTGAGCTACTAGACCACCAATCTATGCGACTCTTCTCTCAAGAGAACAAGAAGATTCCTCTCTACCTGAAAAATGTGAAAGTAGTTCAGTATCGAAGGGGGTCTACAAGTATGTTTGTGAAAACAAGCTACAACAGTGACTTCAAAGAATACAAGTTCTTGAGGAAGCTTCAAGAGAAAGAAATCCAATCAAAAGTTGATAGAGGAGATAACCCTGTGGACTGTATCCCCTGCATGCAATCGCCAAGGGGTGTGCAAAAGAAGAAGAAGGATGAAGTCTTGAAACTTGTATCCAACTTTCCAGCACACAAGAAGCGTTTTTTTGAACAGCTAGTGGTTAACGACCAGGCTGCTGACCTGGAAGTAGGTGATGATGCTGACTAAAGTAATGGCTGTAGAGCCCCTTTGCACATCAGTAGTTTGGATTGAGGTGCATGATGGTGCTTTGGCAATTTGTCATGCAATCTACCATGCTTCGTGGCTGTATAGCATGTGTTTACCCATTGTTACGACACGTTTCAGACCAGAAAAAATAGCACAAAATGACAAATGATAAAAGTTAACTCTATTTATTATGCCGGGTTCACTTTTAATTAAGACACTTCATGTAACAGACAAGATTTCATAGTTGTAAAGTATATACAAATGCAAATAATGTAACAGTTACACAAACAATACCTAAGTTGATGTTATAACCTTTAATAATGTTTGACTAATTTGCAGGTGACAAGGGGATTATCTCTTGTTATTGTGTTACTCCGTAATATAATAATTCCATAATCCATATTGTTGGGATTTCAAGAGGCGAAAATCTTGACATCTGGTGCTTTTAGAGTTGCAAAGTGTTGAGTGTAAAGAAAATTATACAGGATTCTAGAAACGCAGTGCTGTTTTATGATATAGTTTAAGTGAATGACCTGAATTTATGTATTGATTTTACAATAAATCGAAAAGCACTATACACAATCTAAATCACAAAACTCTATAAAATATAGACAATTATCACACCGTCAAAGACAACACATATTTATTTCGTTGCTATACTCCTCTGTCAATTCCAGGAATATTAAACATGTGTCAGTGTGCATAATTACTAAAATAAAGTTACTGAAATAAAGTTAGTGAAATAAAGTTATTTGATCTTAACACAGTATGAAATACGAATATATAGATATGCCATTTAATATAATGGAGCAGTATTTTAATATCTATTTGCAATATTTGAATAGGCCTACAAATCAATATTTGAATACAATGCCAATGTATGAATATTACTATTTCAAATTCTACAATTTCATTCTACAATTCGGTGTATATATTTATGATCTCTTTGTTCATCAGGTTTTCCTTAGTAACCTTGTCCTTAGGATTGCAACATTTACTTCTCATGTACCTGTCTAAAAAAATGAATATATAAATTTGTCGTAAATAATATTGATATAACATAAATGAAGATGTTTGATGTTGTTTGTTTTTTTAATTTTCAAATAGAGAATTCAATCTGATCTATCAGAATGAATGTATGACTATATATAATGAATATATGTGAACCGCTCAGTTGAAATGAGGAATAAGTCGTGCAAAACGATTCTCGGTGAGAGCCAAAAAACTAAGGTGAAATCTATTTGAGATTAATATGTGTTTTATTGCAGAAAATTAATCTTTGATGTCTTTTTTATGAAAATTGTGAATTTCAAGACGAAAATATTACTTTTCAGAGTCTCAACTTAGTAATTCAGGAATCATTTTTCTGTACAAAATATACAGGACCATGTTCCTTTTGATGCTGATTTCGGCAAAATATTTGATCAGCAAATTTTCAAAATGGAAGCAATGCTTAATAGCTCAAGCAGAAAGTATGGACCACGGTTGAATAATATATCATTAGAAGGCTTAGGAAACAGAAATACTTACGAATTAAAAATCTAATTTCTTTTGCCTCATTTTGACCGACTGGTTCACAAATCTTACTCAGTATTAACTTCAATGTATCTAAATGCATTTTGAATAATTGTATCTAATGAATTAGTCGTAAAGGAGCATTGAGGAACAAGTATAAACAAAATGCTTGAAAATTTGTTTAAATTGATATCGGAGAAATTTGACAATTTTGTCCTTTTACACGATACTACCCCCAATAATGGACACATGCTATATTTCTCTATCGCTGCCAGAAATACAGAAGTGAAGGTTGTTTTTCGTCTCTATGTTCAGAGAATAATGTTTATTTCATAAGGTGAAATCATCAGGGAATTACTATAATCCACAGGTACACCAAAAGAAAAAAAAATCGGCACTTCTCATGTCACTTAACATCAAGTTGGGACTCTTCTCAAGTCCCATGCTTTGAAGAAGATTTTAGGGTACATAATTTTCCTCCCATGTAGAAAATTTTGTAATTTGTAATTTTTCTTGCCATGTACATTTGTATTTTGCAATTTGTAATTTTTCTTGCCTGAATTTCAAAAACATTTGAACACTTGCAACAAAAATACATTCACTTGTCTCTTGTATGATTATGATTGTCAGAGTTAAGGATGATTATAAAAATTACCTTCATGATGATGCTGATGATGACCATGATTGTGATTATGATGATGATGATGATGATGATGATGATGATGATTATGATGATGATCATGATCATGATGACAATGATTACGATTATGATGGTAATGATTACGATGATTATGAATATGATGATGTTGATGACGATGATGCTTATGATAGGTAATGAATAACAAAAGAAGGGGGATGTCAAAGGTCATTAAAATCAGGTACGGTGGATTTAGGTCATTTTGCATGCTAACACTTTATATACAATTTCATCATCAAATGGACAGAACAGTAAAATGGTCTATCTAGAAGATGGACCACTTTAAAACCATGAGATAAAACGGTAAAATGGTCTAACTAGAAGATAGACCATTTTACCATAGTATGGCAATAGTGTTTATGGTCTATCTAGAAGATAGACCATTTTACCATTTTATGATGTGTAGTGGGAGTGTATTCATGTGCTGTGGTTAAACAGTCTATCTGCACACAAATCTCATTTATTTTATAATTAAAAACCCAAATAAGCACAAAATTCTTCAGTTATCAGTGTTTAATATGCTTCTTCTTGTCCCATTGCTAAAAATGGATTATACCCATCTCCTAAAAAAGCTCAAACCTCTAAACTTCAAAGTCATTTTTCTCAGAACAGCGATTTTCGAGATAGACCGTTTTACCATCTGACGGCCGATTGATGCATGGCCCTCTCGTCTCCCACTGCACTCGCACTCACACTCACACTCAAAATCAAAGCCAAGGCAAATCAGCTTGCTCACTAAATTATAATTAATACATACCTTATAGGGTAGATCCAGTCAGATCCAGCCTTGCGATAGCAACTGCTACTTTATGCTGCATGTATTCAGCCTCGATCTAAAGTAAATAGAACAACCATAATAGTAAGTCGATCATATTGTCACGTATTATAGTAGTGCTAGCTGTAGCATATTTACATGCCTGTTTGTATACCTGTCCGTTCTTGCCCACTAGATGGCGACAAACGCCACAAACACACAGATCGTACTAACCCCCGCGCCTGTTCAGCATCCTACACAATAATTGCCCATAATTCCATAACCAAGAATCGTTTCAAGATTTCGTCTTGCCAAAATATCCCAATGGTAGTTAGGAAAACAATGTCGGTAAACATCCAATGCATGGTTGAGTGAGCACACATTGAAGAGAAAATTGTCTTATTTCCAAATTCGCAAAAGTATTATCATCACTACAATTTATTAAGTAGTGAACATTATACAAATGCACCGTTTTTCAAATTTCAATTAATGCATTTTACCACATATGCCATAAAAAATCTAAATGAATTGAATATCAAACAGCATTGTTTCATAAACCATAATCAATGCATTCAGCCACATGTGCTGTTTCACAACAATGTACAGGCACGAACTGGGCCATTTTGTCCTTATTCTGTGCTCATTCAACAATATAGTGATGAATTTCTCTGATTATCACACATAATGTAAATAACAGTTGTACCAACATTGTGGCAAGATGAAATCTTGAAAAATTATCGGTTATGAAATTATGAGCAGTTGTTTAGGGGGTAGTTACTTTTTGTGTTCGGTTTAGATCTGACAGATACAGTAGTTAGATATACAGATAAACATACAGACATACATGTATATAGACTTAGATTGACAGATGTATAGACAGACAGATATAAAGATAGATAGAAATATAGATACAATATGATTGACTGACAGACAGGTAGATAGCTAGCTAGCTAGATAGATAGATAGATAGATGGATGGATGGATGGATGGATGGATGGATGGATGGATAGATAGATAGATAGATAGATAGATAGATAGATAGATAGATAGATAGATAGATAGATAGATAGATTGATAGATCCATAGATACAATATGATTGAATGCCAGACAGGTATATACACAGATAGATATATAGATACATAGATAGATAGATAGATAGATAGATAGATAGATAGATAGATAGATAGATAGATAGATAGATTGATAGATCCATAGATAGATAGATAGATAGATAGATGGATGGAAGGATATAGATAGATGGATGGATATAGATAGATAGATAGATACAATATGAGTGACTGCCAGACAGGTAGATATACAGATAGATATATAGATATATAGATAGATAGATAGATAGATATATAGATAGATGGATAGATAGATAGATAGATATATAGATATATAGATAGATAGATGGATATAGATAGTGGATATAGATAGATAGATAGATAGATAGATAGATAGATATATAGATATATAGATAGATGGATATAGATAGATGGATATAGATAGATAGATAGATAGATAGATAGATAGATAGATACATAGATAGATAGATAGATATATACAATATGATTGACTGCCAGACAGGTAGATATACAGATAGATAGATCGATATATAAATAGATAGATAGATAGATAGATATATAGATAGATAGATAGATTGATAGATAGATAGATAGATATATAGATAGATTTGGACAATGTTACTAGATTCCTTTAATTAGTATTGTTCTTAAATGTCTAAAATTGAATCAGTTGTGGGCATATTTCCACATGCATATTATGCTATAAGCAAGATAATTAAATTGTCTCCTAGTATATAACAAACAAGAAAGAATAAACAAGGCTTTCATCACAGGAAATATTAATTCAAGTTTAAGGCATATTGACTTACTTGACTCAATTGTTATTGTTATCTAATCTATCTATCTATCTATCTATCTATCTATATATCAATCATCATTATGTTATCATTAGTCAGTTCCCCCATATGACCTTGTCTGAATACTATCAACGCGCTCTGCTGAATGTGTTACTGCCATCTACGATATAATAATCTTGATAGCCAAGTTTCAATTGTCTTGTCTAAAGGATTGCAGTCCTGCATGATTTGTACTTAATAATCAACAAAATGTATTATTTACCCGATTTATCCAAACTTTTGGCTTATTATGGAAGATAGCATTACTTTAATGCCAAATCCAGCATAAAACTACAGATTATAAGAACTTAAGTATTGTTTATAATTTATTTTCTGAAAAAAAGATGACGTCATCATTCCTCCGCGTTTTTGAGAAAAAAGTCGAAACGTCTGAATCAATTATACACGCGATCTGCCGCGAATGAATGTCACTGTGATTTGGCTTCGATACATTTTTTTTATAAATAAATAAATTTTGCTATTATATATACCCAGGTCGAAAAAACAGTTGAAAATTAGTTGCCAAATGGTACCAGTTGATACCAGTTGTTGGCCAACTGGTTTCAATATGGAAATTGGTACACTGGAATCAACTGGAATCAATTGAAATCTACTGGAACAACCAGTAAGAATCCAGTAAGAATCCAGTAAGAATCCAGTAAGAACCCAGTTAGGCTGACCAGTAAGAAACCCAGTTGAAACCATTAACAAACCAGTAGTGGGATTAAACAGTACATGAGGACCAGTTAAAGTAGTTGGTTTCAACTGGTATTTCTAATGGTTTTAACTGGTCTTCCGCATCTGTCCATTTATCTTTACTGGGAACCGGGAATTTTAACTGCTACCGTTTGAAGCCAGTTAAAACCAGTAAAAACCAGTTGAATTTCCAACTGGTTTCAACTGGTTTCAACTGTTTTTTCGACCTGGGAGTACACCTTTAATAATGCCGCCTTTACATGCGGGGAACACAATTTGCAATTTCCTGACAAGCATATTACCTTGATCATACAATTGACGACACTGTGGACTAATATTTGTATTATCTCTGCGATCCTTATTCAAGAAATTACCAAGATATCTGACCTCTGTACAGACAATCTGTTCAGCTCCGCAAAAATACAAATCTGGGAATACCAATCTGCGGTGTTCCTTTCATCTGTATAATGTCTACATAAAAAAACGCCGCCTGTATGCACATAAATATCATTAAGCAATAAATCAGTATCCCGACAATAATTTACTATTTTGATCAATCTTAGCCCTATTTAAACTGCCTTTAGTAAAAAGCATGGACCCTGTAAAAGTATTGGACTCACCTGAATCGCATCACCAGGCAAGTTATCAACAGCAATTTCAAAATTAATAGGTATAATTATGATCAGCTTTTATTGATCGATTAAATAATAGTTGTTTTTATTGAAAATGACATATTCGCAGCCCGAGCTGAATTTACATAGTCATGTACAAGGTAAAACCTAGTTATAGTTAACCCGTTCAGGACTGATTGATTTTGCTATAGCATGTATTAACCATAGACTTAAGCCCTAGTATTTTAGGGACCAGTCCTAAAGGGGTTAAAATACATCCAAATATAATAAAAAATCAACCATTGCTTTAAAGGGACAGTCCCTCTTTTACAAAACGTCTGAACAGTTTCCAGTTGACGGATGGGGATGAATGAAACACACACAAAAACAAATCAGATCGAACAGCCCTATAATTTGGATTCTACGAATGAAAAACGAATGCGCCCCTCCATCAGACTATATATCGGTCAATAAAAGAATTTAACTGATTTAGCATAATATTACAACTATATTGTATTTACTTTTGTAAAGGTATTGTGAAGCAGGCATATGTAAATGAATGTCAAAGAAAAAAATCTCAAAAATTAAGAATATGTAAATACATGTAGTCAGTTTAAGCGGGGTTTGGTTATTTTGCCCAGTGTGCGGTCAGGCTATTCTTACTTGTGCGCGGGTTTGTTTGTTTGTTTTTATTTCCGTATAAAAAAATTCAACATCAAAACAATACATGAAGATTCATATATACAAATAAAAGAAATTGTGCAAATCATACATGGATAAACAGTATAAAAGTAATGATAAGAACGGCTGGATAGCCCATATTCAGCTGTGGGGCATTAGACCCCACTGCTGTTCTTCCATGGGGACCAGATAAGATACAAGGGGTAGAAATATACCGTATACCATAACAACAACAACAAAACAAAAAAAATGATAGTACAAAATCAAAAGAAAAAAAAACAAAAACAAATATACAAAATTATATCCCTGTAACTAACGATAATTTAACACATTAAACCAAAGCATATATATGAGTATTAACTCTTTTTTTTAAACGGTAAGGAAATCTATCTTAAAGTTTTGACAAATGTTGTTTAAATGCGTATAAAGTTGCTGCATTACGAACAATGGGGTTTAATTCATTAAAGAGACTAGATCCTCTATAAAAGAATGTTCTTTTACAATAGTTAGTTCGGGGTTTCGGAAGAGCTAAATTATCACCTGCACGTAAATAGTACTCACTCCTTTTCCATTCTAAATTTATACCCATATACTTTGGGGTAAAACCATGTATAATTTTATACATCATTACATGCATATGATTTCTTCGGCGATTTTCTAATGTTTCCCAATTTAATCTATTGTGGACCTCTTCAGTCGAGACGTGTAAAAATGGATTTATTTTCAAAATAATTCTTCCAGCTCTATTTTGAATTTTTTGCACTTGATTGCGCAATGTTTGAGAGGCTGACATCCATACAATGTCAGCATAATCAAAATGGGGTAAAATTATACTTTTATATATTAATACCAAACTAGATTTGTCTAAGAAATGTCTTAAGCGACTTAAAAAAGAAACCATTTGCCCAGTTTTTTTGCATAAACAAGTAATTTGTTCATCCCATTTCAACTCATTATCAATAATTAATCCAAGGTATTTAGTAGTTTGTACTTGCTCAATTACATATTTACCTATTTGCAATTTTAATTCATCACCTTTGTGTAACATATATCGTAATGCAATTAACATACAGACAGTTTTATCGTAATTCATTTTCAATTTGTTGCGTTTCATCCATTCATCCAAAACAAGTAATTCCCGAGTTAAAATTGATTGTACTACTTTAGGATCTTTATGAGAAAAATAAATTGCTGTATCATCCGCGTACAAATGGGTGCTACATTTATCAAATATACATGGCAAATCATTTATAAATATAACAAATAATAAGGGCCCTAGAAGTGAACCCTGCGGTACTCCTAGTGTCAATGGTAAAACATCTGATAAAGTGTCATTAATCGAGGTCAGTATCTTCCTTTCAGACAAATAGCTTCTAAACCACTGTAGCGTATTGTCAGCAAGACCAAACAAAGACAACTTTTTCAAAAGACATTCATGATCTACCATATCAAATGCTTTTTGAAGATCTACATACAAAACACCGGTATGAAGGCTTTTATCCATGGCTTTAAGCCAGTCATCTGTTACTTTAACAAGAGCGCTGACTGTAGAGTGTTTTTTCCTAAAACCTGATTGATGTGGAGAAAGAAGTTCATATAAATTTAAGTGATTCAATAATTGATTCTGAACGATTCTTTCAAGAATTTTCGAAGCACATATTAATAATGATATGGGTCTATAATTATTGGGAATAAGCTTCTCACATTTTTTGTATAATGGTATAATTTTAGCTATTTTCCATTTTGCAGGAACCTCCTTATAAGCAATCGACATATTAATAATGTATGTTAATGGCTTTATAATTGCATCGGCTGATTTTTTCAATGTTTCGATTGAGATGCCATCAAGACCAGCTGACCTCTTATTAGGAAATGCCATTAATTCTATTAAGAATATGTAAATACATGTTGTCAGTTTAAGCGAGGTTTGGTTATTTTGCCCAGTGTGCGGTCAGGCTATTCTTACTTGTGCGCGGGTCTTGTAGCTAGTGCGGGTCACGGAGGGGTCACGCGTAGCGTTGTGGCAAATATTGCCTGAACTAGATTCATATTGCCCGAGTCGAAGACGAGGGCAATATGGATCTAGTGAGGGCAATATTTGTAGTGTAGCCCGAAAGTTCATTCAATATTGTAATTATTAACTAATCAGACATCTCGAGCGAACATGCAATATATTAATTTAAAGGGTACAAATTGCACAATTCTTACAATTATTGAACGATGTTTAAAAGATTTAACCAATTTAACCCAGTTTGTAAAGAATCATTACTAAGCTAGCGTGTAACACATTAGCCGTATTCACACGATGAAAGCCAATTCTTAAGAGTTGCAATTCTTAAGAATTGCAACTCTTAAGAATTGCAAAATGTGTGTTCAAACGATGCCAGTTCTCGAGAGTTGCAATTCTTAAAACCGGAAATAGTGTGCGCCTTTCTCATTTGAGGTCACGCGCGCTCACTTGACTTGTTTTCACACCGGAAGCATATATCGGTCATGAGGTCAACCCAAACCACGAGTCTCGAAGCTGATTGTGTTCAGACGGTGAAAAAAATAGACTGCGCGCAGTCGCGCGCTCATCGCGCGCTCATTCTGCGCAAAATCTTACAAGTATCTTGTGGTTATCTTGTGGTTTCCAAACCACGAGATTGCGCATATTTTGCAGCGCGCGCAATCTTGTGGTTTGGAAACCACAAGATAACCACGAGTTGTGCGTGTTCAAACGAGCGCTAACCACAAGATATTCTTAAGAATTGCAAACCACGAGATAACCACAAGATTGGCTTTTATCGTCTGAATACGGCTATTATTACGCCATTAAATTAGACACCCGCTAATCATTAGCAAAGACGCTTAATGGAAAGACCGACCACTGGACAATTTTCTTGTACAAAGTGAATGGGCAGCGCGCGATGTCCTCAGTTAATGCGCGCAACTACAGTCCTGACGTCACAATGCAAATTGCACAGGGGGTTCCCCACATATGTATTGTTGCAGTTGTTGTTGTTGCTGCTGGCTTAATGTGAATGACTCGGCTATTTTTAGCCTAGCAACAACACTATTTTCGGAAATAAATCAGCTGACTAAGCGCACCGATTTTATAATGCGCACACATACGCAGTTATCATTGGTCAATTATTTCACAAAGCAGTAACATGTTGGGAAGAACAAAGTCGATTGGTTTGTCGGTGCGTATATTCCAGACAGTGTGCGTGATAATATGCAAATATCCAAATATGCCATTGCCTGTTTATTGTGCACGTTCGAGATCTGTGAATTAAACAATTCTTTATTTCAAAAATGTGAGTAAAAATCTCTAAAAGCTATCGACTATAATTTTTAAATATTTTTACCTATACAAAGACAATATTGAATTAGAAAAGCAATGTGTCCCCCAGGTGTACCCAACTTGGAGATAAGCTGATGTTCAATCGTCATACTAGCCTGAATTTGCCGAGTTTAAGTAAGTACGTTCTTATCCTTACTTTTGTTTAAATTAATACTAACAAAGGGAACATTTGTTCCAAAAAAGCTATCGACTATAATTTTTAAATGTTTTTTCATTAATTTAAATGAACAAGATTCAGTACTGTAGCCAAACCTCTGGGTGTACCCAACTTTCTCTTTAGCTCGATTTGAATCTTCATTCTGTTTGAAGGAACATCGCAGCTGCGCGGCCGCTAGTGATCTGTCTTGTAATTCTACAGTCTTTGTCACATAGAAGTATGAATAAACAAACCAACCCGTTTATAACTAGAAGGCTCACTTAACGCGCGCAAGTCACGTGTCCCATAGACTTTGTAAATGGGCAACATGGCGGAGTGAACCGATTTTTGAAGCTCCCGTAGCCCACTTCTCTACGTCATCGCGTAGTGACCTAGAAATACTGGACCAATCATCATGCCCATGCAGTGCGTAGACTATCGCGCCTATTTTCCTGCGCACTGTCCTAGATTTCATCACGCTTATGAGAACAATGGGAGCCATTGTGACGTATGCATATGAACTTGTTTTATTGACCTCGATCCCGTGACGACGCGTTTGAACTACTCTGTGATTGGTTAACTGTAGTTCCCAAGTAGCCCATAATGCAACCAGTTGTGGGCTCTTCCGGTGAGCAAAAATCGCTGCACTCT
This sequence comes from Echinarachnius parma, assembly GCA_037951105.1. Taxonomy (NCBI): domain Eukaryota; kingdom Metazoa; phylum Echinodermata; class Echinoidea; order Clypeasteroida; family Echinarachniidae; genus Echinarachnius; species Echinarachnius parma. Next base: position 65,335 of record JBAMJV010001713.1, read on the forward strand.
GGCAGCAGTGACACCCCCCTGCTTTGTCATTAGTAAACACGCGTATGATTTTGCGCACCAGCGCGCCTTCATACTCGGATAATATTATTGACGGGCAAATTACACACAAAATCCCATTGACTTTTCTGAGTGGTCAATAAGATTTTGTCCATTGGTTTACTGTGTGATCTTATTGACCGGCAAATTACACACAAAATCCCATTGACTTTTCTGAGCGGGCAATAAGATTTGTTTTCACCCGTAGTTTTGTTGGCCTACTTAACTTGGAGGGCAATATCGTTTTAAAATTGCCCTGCTCAGATGTCTGCTATGGTTAATAATAACGCCTACAAACTTTGTTGAATCAGTGTGCTGTATTTCTTTATCATCCATATATATTTTGTTTTTATCAATATTTTCTTTATTAGCATTACATACCATTATGTGAGTTTTCTCATAATTCAATTGTAATCTGTTTGCCTTAATCCACTCACAAACCTTACGGAGTTCAATATTTAAAGTCTCCATCAAATAATCTGGATCTTTATGTTGATAAAAAATATTTGTATCATCTGCAAACAATAAAAAGTGTAATAATGGAGAAACTAAATGCAAATCATTAATGTATATCAAAAATAAAAGGGGCCCCAGGATTGAACCCTAAGGCACACCACAGCAGCCTGGTTGCTTACTGGAGTATTTATAATCATACACTGTAAATTGTTTCCTATCACTCAAATAACTTCGAAACAAATTCAATGTGGTGCCACGTATACCATAATAATGAAGTTTTGCAAGTAATACATCATGACTAATAGAGTCGAAAGCCTTTTGAAAATCTAAAAAAAATGCCAACTATAATCTCATTAATCTCCATTGCTTGTGATACATGAGCTAAACAGTTTGAAAGGGCATGAGCAGGTGAATGTTTGGCCCTAAAACCAGATTGCTTGTTTGATAAAATATCATGTCTGTCTAAAAAAAATTAAAAGCCTAGAATAAATACATTTTTCAAAAATTTTAGAGAAGAATGGAAGCAAATAAATAGGTCTATAATTAGAAAAAATATCTTTAGGTCCTTTCTTATGTATGGGAATAACTTTGGCAATTTTAAGATCATTTGGGACAATGCTTTGATCAAGACACAAATCAAAAATATTACAAAGAGGCTTGCATATTAAATGTATAATTGTCTTTACAACATAAACATCAATAGAGTCAAAGCCTGGGACTTTACCATTTTTAAAAGATAATGTGTGGTCCATAATTTCCTTTACTGTAATGGGTACAAAAAAGGCTGTGTGAGGATAATATTGAGTCAAAAATGAAGTAAAATGAACATTTGTATTCGACCCGCTCTATTTTGCAATTTTGGCAATAACAAAATACAAGATTTTGAAGCAGATTGCCAAACCAAGTCTCCATAATCAAAATGAGGAAGTATAACAGATTTATAAATGACATTCAAGTTAGATTCATTTATAGAATAACGTAATCTACCAAGAAAGCTTACAAGTCTACCAATTTTCTGACACATATTTTCAATATGCATATCCCACTTCAACTCTCTATCGATTTGAATTCCAAGACATTTTGTGCTTTAAACTTTTTAAATGCATATATCTCTGATTTGTATATCAATTTCATTACACATAACATATATCTGGTTCCAAAAATCATACAAACAGTTTTGGTGTAATTTATAAACAAATTATTTGTATGCCTCCAATCATCTAACTTTAGCATTTCACTATTAAGAACAGACTGAACCTCTTTAGCATCTCCATGGGAGAAATATATAACAGTATCGTCAGCATAGAGGTGAAGATGAAGATATATTACAGAATTTATTGAATGTCGAAATGGATAAAGTGTGTAACTGGTTTGAAGCAAACAAACTCCTTTTAAATATTTCTAAAACAAAATTGATGATATTTTGCTTAAATAGACGGACAGAGAAACGTATATCATTAATTTTGGATGAGAACATTGTTGAAAAGGTTAACCACACAAATTTCTTAGGAATAATAATTGATGATAAATTGTCTTGGTCATATCATATTGATTCTGTACATAGAAAAGCGAGCATTGGCGTTGGTATGATGATTAAATTACGGCAGTTTTTACCTTTAAAATCTATTTTGTATAATGCTCTAGTCTTGCCCCACTTTAATTATGGCAGTCTTGTATGGGGCGGTGCAGGTTTTTGTTATTTGAATAGACTATTGACCCTTCAAAAGAAAGCTATCCGCCTTTGCTGTAATGCAGATTATCGATCTCACTCACCACCCCTTTTTAAACAGTTATATAGTTTGAATTTGTCTGATAACATACGATTAAAAACCGCTCTTTTTGTATTTGAAGCGCTAAACGGCCGGTTGCCTACATGTTTTACAGGATCATTTATTTGTAATACCAGGGGACACATGCAAACAAGGCAACGTGATGATATAAAGATACCATTCTGTCGATTAACATTAACTCAAAGTAATTCTATAAAATATAAAGGGACCAAGTTATGGAACTCACTAGATGTTGGGATAAAGTTAGCTAAGTCGCCAAGACATTTTAAAACCGTATATAAAAGTTATTTGCTCCATTTGTATAATAATGCTTGACCTAATCGCTTTGTGTGCCATTATGTATACTATACACTTGCTTTGTATTAATTTTTATTTTGCTTTCCTTTCATTTGTACAGTAACATTATGTAATTACATTGTTACCTTCATGCTACGCTGTATCTGTTCAACTGGGTTGGGTTGGGGAGGGAATTAGAGCTAGGATTAGGATTAGGATTAGGATTATGTTAGTACGTTAGTAGGTTAGTATAATATAAATTGTGCAATCGTTCGTAGTAATCTGATATAAATGTAATATTTTTAAGGGAATACCCACTTGTACAAGCCATGGCTTTTTTGGTGTATTCCCCGATCACTTTTATTTGTATATACATTGTATTGTTTTAATTTTTGAATAAATGAATAAATGAATAAATGAAACTGAAGATCGCTTGAATATGTCAGGTAGATTATTAATGAATATGGTAAATAATAAAGGATCTAAAATTGAGCCCTGTGGCACACCATGAGATAAACTTCTTTCATTAGAGGTAGCATTATTTACTACAGTTACTATTCTTCTCTCAGATAAGTAACTCTCGAACCAATTTAAGGCTGTACCTGTTACACCAACACTCGATAATTTCTTAAGGAGCAATGCATGATCAACCATATCAAAAGCTTTACGCAAATCTACAAAAATTGTTCCCGTATACACACCTCTATCCATTGCCATTAACAATTCATCGGTTACTTTAACTAAATCAGTTACAGTAGAATGCTTTGCTCGAAATGTTGTTGTGTTTATCATGAATGACTGCGTCTGTAAGTTACGTTTTTTTTTCAAATGAACATTTCAAGAATATCCTTTGGTGAATCACAACAAAATATCAGATGGTTGCCAGTGTTGTCATGTTTATCAGGGTGGAAGGGAACATACACTGTCCTCACATCAGCAAACACACTGTTTGGAGGCAGGGGCCCCTTAATAGGACATGCAGGATGAAGTTTGAAATCAAACAACAGATGCAACCATTCACAAAACAAGAACACTGCAAAATTGGACACGGGTAGTTTTTGCATGCCTTTGGATAATTAGGTTGCGTTTGGCAAAGCGTGAAGTGATTAGAGTGTATGATATATCATTTTAAAGGACATTTCCCAAGCTTTAACATAATACCAATATCAACATGTATACTGTTGTATTTATGGATTTATAGGCTATCAAATTCCGGTTTCATTTCTGTTTTACTCGCACTGTATAGCTATCTGCAGGTAAATAATGCAGACTCAATAACACACAAGGATTATCCGACTACAAAACATTTTCAAATGACTTGCAAACAGGGAATTATTGTTAGATATGTCTGCGTTCTAGTCACCTACCAAATAAACACTGGTAGTGTCTTACTAAAAAACGAATGCTGCAATAAGTTCTATTTTCTCAATATATTCACTTTCATTTTCAGATCACATGTTATAAGGAGAGTATACCTAAAATAACAAAGTTCTTATCATCTCACTTTATTTCTTTATGTATTAACCAATTACTAATTATAATATTTATTAAGCGAAGACATCTTACAACTTTCATAACATGTCTGGATGTACTGCCCTTGTGCAAGCATTACCGACATCGATAGCAGGGGTACTACATAATAAACCCGAGTTATGCTTCAGTTTATTTATTTCTGCAAAATCAGATTTAAGGGGGATATCATCATCCCAAATTATTCTTCATCGAGATAAGTTTAGCGGTGTTACATGCCAAATATTGCGAATATAAACAGTTGCAGTGTATATAAATGTATATTATAAATTATATTTGTATATATGATATTATATAATATATCGTCATCTAAGTAAACAGATACAGATTGAAATGTCTTACCTAGAATATTGAGAGTAGAGAAGAAATGTCACGTTCAGTTGGTATCATACAATGAGGCAAATGCCACTTGCAGAGTCAACGTGCTAGCTTACAACGCACTGTTTGAATTATGAGCACTCCGTTGAACTAAACTATGGGAAATTCGACTTTGGGTGTTAAATCAATACAGTGCGTCACAAACAATTGTGCATTGATGCATGAACCAATCACTTGTTATTAAATTAATATAATAATTTGAGGTCCACCTTTTGTTCTGGGTGACGTATTTGTTTGCCATAATAACATCCTCTCTTCAACAAAAATACCTGATTTAACTCAAAATGTGTACACACAAACATACAAACACCCACATACACACACACACACACACACACACATACACACACACACACACACGCATACGCGCGCACACACGCACACATACACACGTACGCACACACACGCGCGCACATAGGTACACGCAAACACACACATACCCACACATACAAACACGCACACCTACAAACACACACAAACAGAGACACACACACACACACATACACACATACATATACCCATTTAACCACCTATACTATCTACATAGTCATGACACAGACAAGTATATACCATGCGACGAATTTGAATGACAAAATCACGAAATTGGTTAGACAAAGACGAATTTACCACTCGCTCAGCAGCGAAGACGAATTCCAATACCAATTGACGATTTTGATGGCAAAGTGTTTGAAATTGATTGACAAATGACGAATTAGATTGATCATTGACGAAATTGAAGCTGGGATTTACGGTCTGTTGGTTTCTCAGGACGAAATTGAACTACAAATTAATGAAATTAAATGACAAAAGTGTTACAATTAATGAAACAAACCTATCTTCATTCATATCGGATCATTTTAATCGTAAATATCTTTTGAACGAAATGGAAATGTGAAAATCCGAAACTGGCCCCGAGTTTTTATTGTTAATATGAATATGATAAGGTATGAGAGAACCACTTGATTTGCAAATTAGTTGCAATGGTTTGGATAATGTTTCTAATTCACTTTGAAAACGATACGCATGATAGTAATAGCTAGGCCTATCTCGTTGTCCGACTGATCGCGGGGGAGTCCTTTGTAAATATATGTTTGTAATGTTTAACTCAATGGTGTTGTTGTATCCTTATTTGGGCCATGCGCATGTGACCCGTGCCTCCATTATCTACGCCACTCAAATAGTCACCATGATAACGCAGTTACCTACCAATGGGGACATATAGCATGCTTTTGAGTCATACTTCGGGGGTTTCCACACACCAGGTGTGTACATGGAATTTTTCTTTATGAAGTAAAAACACATATTGTAGTATAGAGCATGACGCACAGTGGCTTTCTGAATTAATTAATTATAATTTGGAACAAAGAAGCGTTCTCAACATCTGTGCGAAGAGACAACGTCTATTTTACCTTATATCGCAAAACGTGATGAATGGTTGATGCAATGTATATTGATGTTATCTCATATGTACACAGGGTATTGTGTGCAACTTTCAAGTCAAATGGACATTGTATGGCCAAGTAATGATCCAAAATGCAAAGTGATATTCACTAACTCACTGCACTCACTTTGTACACGGTTTCAAAACTCCAACATATCTTTGTAACGAAATTGAAATTTGAAAAAACGAAACATGTCCCATGATTATATTGTTAATACGATTACAAAAAGTTATCAGGGAACTGCTAGAATTAAAATGTTATTTTGAGGATTTGGACAATGTTACTAAGTCCCTTTAATAATATTTATGTAAATCGCTTCTCGTGTATAAGGCATATTCATCGTGCATTTAATTCCATTTGAATACATGCGATGGTTTTAAAACCAGGCAGTAGTAATTGACAGGCACGACAGAGAGCGGTTTGAAGTGCATTGATTATCTTTAGGAATTCAAAACGACTGCTTTCTTGGACACCATGTTGGATTTGGAAATGTTCGCAGCAAGTTGATTGAGGTAACCTTTGAATGTGTTCTCATTAAAAATACTTGCAAATAAACAAGGTTGTGACTTGTTGTGGAGATCTGGCAACCCAAAGTCACCCTTTTCGACTTAATCCCTCCACCTATCGGCAAACATTTGACTATCATTAAAGGAACTACAGCGTCTAGATGGGCTAATTTTCAAAATTCGGTTCTCTATATGTAATTTTTCCCGAAGAAAAAGAATTTGGCCGTCATTTCTCATGAAATCAATCAATTTTGTGGTAATAAGTAAATATCTATTTGCCCTGGGAACGCCCCTTTTAAATCGCCAAAATGTGACGTCATCTAAAGAACGGACCAATGAACTAAATTCTGTAGATGACGCGTCATGAAAAAAGCCAATGAATTGTTAATCACATGTCGATCTCGCTGCCGATTCCGGACCCTAAATGTGCGTAAGTGTGTCGAAAAGGGCGTAAACTGCTGCTAAGTGAGATTTGGCATCAGAAAAACTAATCTTAAATCACTACTGTTTTTTTTTTTTCATGGATTTTTTTCGGCAAATCTATGTTTCAAGTCATCAACAATGGAATAAGTGTCAAAGTACGATGTATTCTTTAGGTCCTTTAAAGTATCGAGGTACCTTAATAAGCATTCTCATGGCATCAGTATAGGCTCTAGTAAGCCTGAGCAAACTGCTCTTCTTAAAATTACACCCAAAATGTTTTGGTACAAAGGTGTATATACAGTACACCTTAAATAATGCCGCCTTTACATGCGGGGATCACAATTTGCAATTTCCTGACAAGCATATTACCTTGATCATACAATTGACGACACTGTGGACTAATATTTGTATTATCTCTGCGATCCTTATTCAAGAAATTACCAAGATATCTGACCTCTGTACAGACAATCTGTTCAGCTCCGCAAAAATACAAATCCGGGAATACCAATCTGCGGTGTTCCTTTCATCTGTATAATGTGTACATAAAAAAACGCCGCCTGTATGCACATAAATATCATTAAGCAATAAATCAGTATCCCGACAATAATTTACTATTTTGATCAATCTTAGCCTGATTTAAACTGCCTTTAGTAAAAGCATGGACCCTGTAAAAGTATTGGACTCACCTGAATCGCATCACCAGGCAAGTTATCAACAGCAATTTCAAAATTAATAGGTATAATTATGATCAGTTTTTATTGATCGATTAAATAATAGTTGTTTTTATTGAAAATGACATATTCGCAGCCCGAGCTGAATTTACATAGTCATGTACAAGGTAAAACCTAGTTATAGTTAACCCGTTCAGGACTGATTGATTTTGCTATAGCATGTATTAACCATAGACTTAAGCCCTAGTATTTTAGGGACCAGTCCTAAAGGGGTTAAAATACATCCAAATATAATAAAAAATATCAACCATTGCTTTAAAGGGACAGTCCCTCTTTTACAAAACGTCTGAACAGTTTCCAGTTGACGGATGAGGATGAATGAAACACACACAAAAACAAATCAGATCGAACAGCCCTATAATTTGGATTCTACGAATGAAAAACGAATGCGCCCCTCCATCAGACTATATATCGGTCAATAAAAGAATTTAACTGATTTAGCATAATATTACAACTATATTGTATTTACTTTTGTAAAGGTATTGTGAAGCAGGCATATGTAAATGAATGTCAAAGAAAAAAATCTCAAAAATTAAGAATATGTAAATATATGTAGTCAGTTTAAGCGGGGTTTGGTTATTTTGCCCAGTGTGCGGTTAGGCTATTCTTACTTGTGCGCGGGTCTTGTAGGAAATGCGGGTCACGGAGGGATCACGCATAGCGTTGTGGCAAATATTGCCTGAACTAGATTCATATTGCCCGAGTCGAAGACGAGGGCAATATTGATCTAGTGAGGGCAATATTTGTAGTGTAGCCCGAAAGTCCAGTCAATATTGTAATTATGAACTAATCAGACATCTCGAGCGAACATGCAATATATTAATTTAAAGGGTACAAATTGCACAATTCTTACAATTATTGAACGATGTTTAAAAGATTTAACCAATTTAACCCAGTTTGTAAAGAATCATTACTTAGCTAGCGCGTAACACATTAGCCGTATTCACACGATGAAAGCCAATTCTTAAGAGTTGCAATTCTTAAGAATTGCAACTCTTAAGAATTGCAAAATGTGTGTTCAAACGATGCCAATTCTCGAGAGTTGCAATTCTTAAAACCGGAAATAGTGTGCGCCTTTCTCATTTGAGGTCACGCGCGCTCACTTGACTTGTTTTCACACCGGAAGCATATCTCGGTCATGAGGTCAACCCAAACCACGAGTCTCGAAGCTGATTGTGTTCAGACGGTGAAAAAAATAGACTGCGCGCAGTCGCGCGCTCATCGCGCGCTCATTCTGCGCAAAATCTTACAAGTATCTTGTGGTTATCTTGTGGTTTGGAAACCACAAGATAACCAAGAGATTGCGCATATTTTGCAGTGCGCGAAATATTGTGGTTTGGAAACCACAAGATAACCACGAGTTTTGCGTTTTCAAACGAGCGCTAACTACAAGATATTCTTAAGAATTGCAAACCACGAGATAACCACAAGATAACCACAAGATTGGCTTTTATCGTTTGACTACGGCTATTATTACGCCATTTAATTAGACACGCGCTAATCATTAATAAACACGCGTATGATTTTGCGCACCAGCGCGCCTTCATACTCGGATAATATTATTCACCGGCAAATTACACACAAAATCCCATTGACTTTTCTGAGCGGTCAATAAGATTTTATTTGTTGGCGCACGCACGTTCGAAATGGGAACACCTAAAAGCTAAAGCCTGCAGTTTTGACCATGGAATTTCGTTGTTTTATCTAATCTTCTATCGCTGAAATGTGCTTCAATCACTATGTAGAATATGGTGAAAGGGAAAAGAAACAGCGGAAAAGCAGTCCATATGATTTAAGACCGAGAAAGGAAAATTGTCAAGCTACTCGAGACACCACATCGGGCGCCACGTCAGCAGAGCCAGAGATACATACACTACACGGAGCAAGCCCCGCCCGTAACATTAACAGCGATTTGAATATGGCGCCACAAAAAGACTCCAACGTTGATACGGTAAGCCGTAGTGAATTCCAACACACAATGGACAAGGTAATGGAAAAACTAGATTCACTGAATGTAAATGTACAGAAAATGCACGATCAATTTGCTGAAATTAAACAAAAACTTTCCGATTTACAAACAGCAGCTGAAGATACGGCAAATCGATTAACAACGATTGAAAATGAAACATTACCACAAATGAAAAAACGAAACGATACTTCTACTCGCGAACTAAAAAACATGATCATTGCACTCGAAATTCATGACAGAAATTGTCAAAGAAAAGATTGAGGAAGTGGGCTTCTCAAAAAGAGACACAGAGAACATGCCCATTTCAAATGCCCACAGACTTCCAAGACGTGTTACGCCCCGGGACAATCGACCGAACAGCCCAAATCCTATCATTGTGCGGTTTGGCGCCATGTTGGACAGAGATCGCGTCTTACAACAATACCAACGCAAACAGTGGGGTGACCGTACGGGGGGAAACCAGGCGCAAACAAAGCATCAATTCCAATTCCGTATTGTTACGGATCTGCCTCCTGCTCTCAAACAAAAGAGATTTCAACTAGAGCAACGTGCATACTACATGAGGAAGAACGAAAATAAACAAACCAGAATTCGACTGGTGGGAACGGGGCTACAACTTCAACATAGGGAGAGGGGATCGCCAGCAGCAGCCGCTTGGACAGTGATTATCGAGTAGCGTGGTGACTGGTTGTGCTGAAGCGACGCCTGTGTTTGAGCATAGTGCTGTATCGACGTGCATACTACATGAGGAAAAGCGAAAATAAACAAACCAGAATTCGACTGGTGGGAACGGGGCTACAACTTCAACATAAGGAGAGGGGGTGCCAACAGCAGCCGCTTGGACAGTGATTATCGAGTAACGTGATGACTAGGTGTGGTGACTGGGTGCTGTATCGACGTGCATACTACATGAGGGGATCGCCAGCAGTATAGTAGCCGCCTGGACAGTGATTATCGAATAGCGTGGTGACTGGGTGCTGTACTGTATCGACGTGCATACTACATGAGGGGATCGCCAGCTGCAGCAGCCGCTTGGACAGTGATTATCGTGTAGCGTGGTGAATGGATGCTTTATCGACGTGCATACTACATGAGGGGATCGCCAGCAGTAGCCGCCTGGACAGTGATTATCGAGTAGCGTGGTGAATGGGTGCTGTATCGACGTGCATACTACATAAGGGGATCGCCAGCAGTAGCCGCATGGACGATTATCGAGTAGCGTGGTGACTGGGTGCTGAATCGACGCGCATTCTACATGAGGGGATCGCCAGCAGTAGCCGCCTGGGAACTGATTATCGAGTAGCGTGGTGACTGGGTGCTGAATCGACGCGCATTCTACATGAGGGGATCGCCAGCAGTAGCCGCCTGGGAACTGATTATCGAGTAGCGTGGTGACTGGGTGCTGAATCGACGCGCATACTACATGAGGGGATCGTCCGCAGTAGCCGCCTGGATAGTTAGTATCGAGTAACGTGCATATTACTTTAGGAAAAACGAAAATAAACAAACCAGAATTCACATTGTCGTTAAACGCGTTACATATAACGCATGGTGAATTTAGTGTAATTAAGAGTATTTTTAGGCGTGACGGGACCTGTCACTTTGTCATGTTGCCATGGTTGCTTATAAACGGAGTTGTGGTACAACAATCAAGAGCAGAAATTGGCTGCCTACATGATATTAGAAATCTTAGGAACGAGTGACCATGATGTTCATTTTTAGCAACTTTATATTTGAGACCTGCTTAATAGGATTACTGTGCGTGCAGAATGAGCCTGCGGAACAGATGCCGGTACTATAATCACTTTATTTTTGCTATTTGAAATTGCTAAGAGATTTTATTTTAAATAATTGTGTGACATTAACACAAGAAAAGGGCTATTCATTTGAGATTCAAGAAGAATGTCATTATTGAAGACAAAGACATCGTGAGAGAAAAAAAAGGAGAGATAAAGACTCAAGAAAATAGAAGGAGAGATAAAGACTCAAGAAATTATCTCGTTAATGCTTTGACGTCGTCATACGGACATGTCGCAAATTGTAAGATGATTAGCTGGACATTGTCACTAAAACAAACATTATATATTCGGAAACTTACAGATGTTGTATATTTATATTTTCTCTCTAACTATTTGATTACGCCTTTGTGTTACTGATATTTTATGACAAATGTTTCATTCCATAGATATTATACATCAATAATTGTGGAGTCTAAGATATAATATAGTTATGATCTGGATCGGAGGACGATTCCATTATTTTTATGAGAAATTTTGAAATTTATAGATGTCTGAGGAACACTAGCTTATGTACCAGCACCATTGCGGTGCAAAATAATTGTTTTGCCTTTATTATGCTCGAAAGGTATACATAGTTACAGATGATTGAGTAGAACCCTTGTTATTATTTGAAATATTGGTTTTAGTAATTTTTTATAAAACATACTAAGTAACAGTTTATTGGTGGTGTCTCGGTTGGGTCGTTGTTTTAACAAGGCATTAAATATTAATGTTTTGTTGGAGTGGTGATTCAGTGGAGATATTATTAATGAATTGTTAAAAAGTTATTTAAAAAAATAATAATAAAAATAATAATAATTCTCTAGAAAGTTAAAATATTTTTTGATTGGTATGGATATTTCGGCCGTTTCTGAGCCGATTTCGATTAAATGGAGTTTTTTGTTTTTGTTTGTTATCAAGATTGTTTGTTCTTTTAAATTTGATAGTCAGGTTTATATTGTTTTATGAAGGGGTATGTTGTGAAGTGCCTTCTATACTAATTGCTCAATTTTCTCTTTAGTGGTTATTTTTGAAAGAAAGTAGTAATTTCATTGAATTTTATATTCATTTATTGAATTTTGTTAGCACTATTGAAATATAATTATGATTTGTTGGTATAATATAACAGTTATACCTCTAAATAATTAGTTTCAATATAATAGAATTGCCCCTTTAAATATAAATTGATATAAATGGATTTTGCGTAAATATTATGGTTTATGGAAGGCCTGACACATTGGCAACTGTCACTGTGTATGTGTTCATTCAAATACGACTGAGAGAGATTACGACTGTTAATTTGAAGTTTCACGCTACCATACCCGTTATACAACTGAAACGCATATGTATGACACAGGTGCAGCTGTTTTATGAGTAAGGATCGGGATTGAAATACGTTAATCTTACTGTTGATTATACGTTATAATTCTATTCCTTTATTTATAGTTTAGTTCTTCCTTTCCGCAGAAGTCATGATGTTGACCTCCTTCGCTCCCGCTTTCTTTCTCTCTCTTTGTTTTCTTTTTTTCTCTTAATCTCCGTGTATATAATAGACCGATTCGGTGTTGTATGCGGGTGGTGTGCTTGTGGTGGCGGACTCTTTGTCGGTGGGCTTAGCTGTAATGACTAGGATCGGCAAGCTATACTAGCTATTACTTGCTGTTCTTGGTTGCTATGGTTGGGCCTGCCGGCGTGGGGGATGCCGTCATGCGCGTACCGTTGGAGTGCATTACCGAGTCGCTCTATTGAAAGACCTGTGTAAGCCGATCGTATGTACACCGGTTGGGATGCAACTTTTATTATGACTTTTATACTGCTTAATTCGCTTATTTAAATGCGACTGTTTAAAACGCTATTGATACTCTTTTATGATTTTTGAATTTGGAAAGAAAAAAAGGGTTGGGGGGAAGAAGTTTATTGAGATTTTTTGGCAACTAATAACTGCGAGATTCTAATTGTAGTTATGCTGGGGCACTTGTAATTCTTGTACAATTGCGAGTGTATATTTTTATTTTTTATTTTTTATTAATTTTTTCCTCATAAAAAAAAAGAAGAAGCTAATAATATGGGAAGATTTAGAGGTAAGCTTAGACATGTTAGGGAAGGGTATTCAGATTTAGAGGCAAGCTTAGACATGTTAGAGAAGGGTATTCATATTTTGATATTCCTGCTTACTCCTAGTCCTTGCTGCCTTCTTTTCTCCTTCGATACTTGTCTTTTTTCTTCATTGATCCTTGGAGAGAATTGTATCCTTTAAAAAAAAGTTTTTCTTGGCGACAGCCAAATCCGGTAAAAATGGCAAGATTGGATTTTTTTCTTGTTACAAAAAAATTAATGTCAGTTATAGATAAATTGAAAATATTACCAGGATATAGGACAGACCATTCATTAGTATGCTTGTCTTTGAATTTAGATAAGATACGTATAGGTAAAGGTTATTGGAAATTTAATAATTCGTTGTTGAAAGATGAAGAATATGTACAGAAAGTTAAACATGTAATTAAAGAAAATATTGTAATGTATTCGGTGGATGAAGTGTCTTATGATGAATTAGACTTAGATAAATGTAACTTTGAAAATTATAGATTTTCTATAGATGATCAGTTATTTTTTAATACATTATTAATGATGATAAGAGGTGAGACAATATCATATTCAAGTATGAAAAGAAAACGGTGTATGAAAAATGAAACTAAATTAGAAAAAGAAATTAGTGATTTAGAAAATAAGATTATTTATGTTTTAGATAATAAAGATATTATTGAAGAATTGGAAGATTAAAAAAATAGTTTGGAAGATTTAAGAAAACAAAAAGTCGATGACGCAATTCTTCGTTCAAAGTTACAATGGATGGAGTTTGGTGAAAAACCCTCAAAGTTCTTTTTGAAGTTAGAAAAACAAAATCGTATTAATAGACAAATTAAAACACTGATTGATGATCAAGGTAATACAATTCAAAATCCAAATGTTTCATTTGAAGTACATCGTTTTACTCTAAATTATATAAGCATAAACCTGTATCCGACTTTGATTGGGATCTTTTTCAATCAAGAAACATCCCGAAATTGAATGTGCAGATGAAAGATTCTTTAGAAGGTCCTTTGGTAATTGACGAGGTTTTTCAAGTTATTACAAATATGAAAAATAATAAATCCCCAGGAATGGATGGTTTTACAGTTGAATTTTTAAAGTTTTTTTGGGGCAGTATAAAGTATTTTTTACTTCGATCATTGAATTATGCATATTTTAATGGTCATATGACTGAAGCGCATAAAATGGGAGTGATTACATTAATACCAAAAGGAAATAAAGACAGAAAATTGTTATCAAACTGGAGACCTATTTCTTTATTAAATGTTATATATAAAATAGCTTCATCTTGTATTGCAAACCGGATTAAACAAATATTACTTTTTGTGATTAATGAAAGTCAAAAGGGTTTCATGTCTGGACGATTTATTGGGGAAAATATACGTCTTTTGTTTGATTTGATGTTATACACGGATTTAAATGATATTCCTGGACTTTTGTTGATAATAGATTTTGAAAAAGCCTTCGACTCAATATCACACGACTTTATTTTTCAGGCTCTGGACTTTTTTAATTGTGGTGATTCCATAAAATCATGGATTAAAATTTTGTATGAGAATGCATCGTCATGCGCTATGGTCAATGGTCATATGACAAACAGATTGAATATAGAAAGAGGATGTCGTCAAGGTGACCCTCTGTCTCCATACATTTTTCTTTTATGTGCAGAAATATTAAGTATAATGGTAAGAAAATGTGATGGTATAAATGGGATAAAAATAGCAAATGTTCAGCACAAAATAATTCAGTATGCTGATGATACTCTAATTACTTTAGATGGTACAGAAGATGATTTGAAGAAAACGATAGAAATTTTAAATACTTTTGAAGCTGCATCAGGGTTGAGTTTAAATAAACACAAAACTAAAGTAATGTGGATAGGGAGATATAAAGAAAGGAAAGATTCTTTGTGTACGGAAGACAATTTAGATTGGGTTTTTGATGGTTATTTTAAATATTTAGGCATCGATTTCTCGGGTGACTTGCACGATATGGTTGATCATAATTTGTATACACAAATTTTACATATTAACTCTCAAATGACTCTCTGGTTGAAAAGATCGTTAACAGTGTTTGGTAGAATAATAGTTGTAAAATCCTTATTAGTATCAAAGTTAAATTATTTATTTTTTATCATTACCGAACCCCTCTGATGAAATTATGAAATTATTACAAAAGTCATTTTTTTGAATTTATTTGGAATCATAAACCTGACAAAATAAATAGGAAACAAATGATACAACCCTATCATTTGGGAGGAGCCAAAAATGATAGATATATACTCACATGTTCATTCATTGAAAATATCATGGATGAGAAGATACTTTGTTGGTAATATAGATTCTTTTATTGATAATTTAATGCATACATTTATGCCCAAAAATTGTCAATTGAACCCTACTTTTGGTGATGTTCACTTTTTAAGATTGTCAATAGGTGCAACTAACCCGTTTTGGAAAAATGTTTTTTTTGGCTTAAAGTATTTTACATTCTAAAAGTTTTTCGCGATATATCTTGTAGGCCTCTATGGTTTAATAGTCATATTCAGGTGAATAACGTGTGTGTATTTTATAGGTCTTGGTACGAAAAAGGGTATAATATGTATTAACGATTTGTTAGATGAAGATGGAACTTTTTTGTCACTCAATGAATTTAAATTGAAATATCAAATTACAGTTAATTTTTTGCAATACTTTGGCCTATGTGAAGCTATTAAATCTGGTTTCAATGGCTTGGTACGAACAGTCACGTCACGTTCACGTCACGTCACGTGAAGGTTCTGTACCTTTTGTGAAACAGGTCACCCAAATCTACGAAGTGTTGGGTTACGTGACCCAACAGTTTGTAGATATACTATATGCAATTCATGAAAGCTCACGTAAATTGGCGCTTGCGTAAAACAAATTAATGTAAATTGTCGTTGAGAAGAGACTAATTCTCGGTAAATTTAATCGTGAACGAACACGTCCTACAATACCAATTATAGGCGTACACAGGCCTGGGGGCAGGGGGATGGACACCCCCTACCCCCATCCCCACCCCCTTACATAATTCAAGAAATGTCTTGGTCTCGGCCTCGAAATTTGTGACCGGTCCTGGTCTCGTCCTCGGCTGCGGTCATTTTCTACGGACACCCCCTACCCACACTCCCCCGTTTACTTCAATTTGTCTGACGAAATATCCCCCCCCCCCCCTCTACACCCACCCCTTGAAAAAATCCTGGGTACGCCACTGCCTACAAGTAGCTAGTTCGAATGTCAAATACATTAATTGATTTATTTAATATTGATTGGTTGGTGTGATTGTTTCATTATAATGATTGACTGATTAATTGATAGATTGACTCGATTCAATAACCATAAATAAACACTATTAATCAAATCATTGTTTTATTACTTTTAAACTCATTGATCACTGCAACTCACTCACTCACTCACTCTCTCACTTTCACAGGCATGCACATACAACGCCGTTAAGGGCCAGTACGCTCAGACGTCGAGCACGGGAACTTCAGGCGTATGCGAACTGAATTGTCCGCTGCGTGTAGCAATTCAGCTGGAAATCAACATTTGCCAAAATCCACGCACGACACGTCTTTAGAAATACTCCAATAACAAGACAAATAATGCAAGTGGTATGGTTGTACATTACCTAAATGACAGAACTGCATATTATCGTCTCAGATTACTCTGAATTATGCACGTACATATTATAAACATAATGATTGAAAAGATTTGATAAGGGGGTATCGGCATTTTCGTCGACATTTTTAAATCTCTTTGTGCGTGTATGTCTAGTCTTAGTAACAAGCGTTTGCAATTTAAAAAATCTTGATTAAACGCTCACGTCACGATTTGGTTAACGCGACACTTCGAGTTTTACCGGCATGGAAAACGACAAATTGTTGGGTCACTTTACCCTACACTTCGTAGATTTGGGTGACCTGTTTCACAAAAGGTACAGAACCGTTCACGTGACGTTAACGTGAACGTGACGTGACTGTTCGTACCAAGCCGGTTTCAATAACCGTTGTGGTATTTTTGTGAAAATGGAACAGCCTTTAAGATTAGATTTAATTTCCCTTATTTGTCAATTTCGAAAAGGATGGTCGCATATATATGCTTTATTATTACAAGAAAAAAGGGAAGAACGTAAAAGCTATACAAAATGGAAAAGGTTTTTTAATATTGATGAATCCATATGGCAGAAGTATTGTGCTCTTGCATTTAATTGTTCTATTGATGTTAATTTACGTTGGTTTCAATTTACAATATTACATAGAATTTTGTTTACAAGCGACATATTGTTTAAATTGAACATGGTTGAAACTGAATTATGTTCCTTTTGTAATGCTCATACTGAAACAATTACTCATTTATTTTGTGATTGTCAATTTGTTAAAATTATATGGGCAAAACTAGAAAGATGGATTAACATAAGTGCTGGTTGTAACATACATTTTACAAATGAAAATATATTGTTTGGATTAAGAGGTTTAAATAATAGAGCAATAAACTGTTTATTGTTCGTTAGTAAGCAAATAATATTTCGAAGTAAGCTAGTGAATAAAATACCTGTATTTTCTCAGTTTAAATCAGCTTCAATTTCATATTATAAAAATGAAAAATATATATTTAGTTTGAAAGGTCATGGTAAATACTTTGATAAAAAATGGTTTTCCTTGAGAAGTATGTTTTCTGATATTGTTTAATTAGTTATATTTATACAAAGAAACTATACGACGGTTCATTTATGGTTCATTTATTGTTATTGTTGTGTGATTATGATATGCTTGTAAATGTCATGCTATGTTTAATTTTGTTTTACTTATACCAATACATGCCCTGTGGAGGGAAGAATATAAAAAAATTAAAAATACAAAAATAAGATTTTGTCCATTGGTTTACTGTGTGAGCTTATTGACCGGCAAATTACACACAAAATCCCATTGACTTTTCTGAGCGGGCAATAAGATTTGTTTTCACCCGTAGTTGTGTTGGCCTACTTAACTTGGAGGGCAATATCGTTTTAAAATTGCCCTGCTCAGATGTCTGCTATGGTTAATAATAACGCCTAAAAACTTTTTTGAATCAGTGTGCTGTATTTCTTTATCATCCATATATATTTTGTTTTTATCAATATTTTCTTTATTAGCATTACATACTATTAAGTGAGTTTTCTCATAATTCAATTGTAATCTGTTGGCCTTAATCCACTCACAAACCTTACGGAGTTCAATATTTAAACTCTCCATCAAATAATCTGGATCTTTATATTGATACAAAATATTTGTATCATCTGCAAACGATAAAAAGTGTAATAATGGAGAAACTAAATGCAAATCATTAATGTATATCAAAAATAAAAGGGGCCCCAGGATTGAACCCTGAGGCACACCACAGCAGCCTGGTTGCTGACTGGAGTATTTAAAATCATACACTGTAAATTGTTTCCTATCACTCAAATAACTTCGAAACAAATTCAATGTGGTGCCACGTATACCATAATAATGAAGTTTTGCAAGTAATACATCATGACTAATAGAGTCGAAAGCCTTTTGAAAATCTAAACAAAATGCCAACTATAATCTCATTAATCTCCATTGCTTGTGATACATGAGCTAAAAAGTTTGAAAGGGCCTGAGCAGGTGAATGTTTGGCCCTAAAACCAGATTGCTTGTTTGATAACATATCATGTCTGTCTAAAAAAAAATTAAAAGCCTAGAATAAATACATTTTTCAAAAATTTTAGAGAAGAATGGAAGCAAATAAATAGGTCTATAATTAGAAAAAATATCTTTAGGTCCTTTCTTATGTATGGGAATAACTTTGGCAATTTTAAGATCATTTGGGACAATGCTTTGACCAAGACACAAATAAAAAATATTACAAAGAGGCTTACATATTAAATGTATAATTGTCTTTACAACACAAACATCAATAGAGTCAAAGCCTGGGGCTTTACCATTTTAAAAAGATAATGTGTGGTCTATAATTTCCTTTACTGTAATGGGTACAAAAAAGGCTGTGTGAGGATAATATTGAGTCAAAAATGAAGTAAAATGAACATTTGTATTCGACCCGCTCTATTTTGTAATTTTTGCAATAACAAAATACAAGATTTTGAAGCAGATTGCCAAACCAGGTCGCCATAATCATTTGGGACAATGCTTTGATCAAGACACAAATAAAAAATATTACAAAGAGGCTTACATATTAAATGTATAATTGTCTTTACAACACAAACATCAATAGAGTCAAAGCCTGGGGCTTTACCATTTTTAAAAGATAATGTGTGGTCTATAATTTCCTTTACTGTAATGGGTACAAAAAAGGCTGTGTGAGGATAATATTGAGTCAAAAATGAAGTAAAATGAACATTTGCATTCGACCCGCTCTATTTTGTAATTTTTGCAATAACAAAATACAAGATTTTGAAGCAGATTGCCAAACCAGGTCGCCATAATCAAAATGAGGAAGTATAACAGATTTATAAATGACATTCAAGTTAGATTCATTTATAGAATAACGTAATCTACCAAGAAAGCTTACAAGTCTACCAATTTTCTGACACATATTTTCAATATGCATAATTATCCCACTTCAACTCTCTATCGATTTGAATTCCAAGACATTTTGTGCTTTTAACTTGTTAAATGCATATATCTCTGATTTGTATATCAATTTCATTACACATAACATATATCTGGTTCCAAAAATCATACAAACAGTTTTGGTGTAATTTATAAACAAATTATTTGTACGCATCCAATCATCTAACTTTAGCATTTCACTATTAAGAACACACTGAACCTCTTTAGCATCTCCATGGGAGAAATATATAACAGTATCGTCAGCATAGAGGTGAACTGAAGATCGCTTAAATATATCAGGTAGATTATTAATGAATATGGTAAACAATAAAGGATCTAAAATTGAGCCCTGTGGCACACCATGAGATAAACTTCTTTCATTAGAGGTAGCATTATTTACTACAGTTACTATTCTTCTCTCAGATAAGTAACTCTCGAACCAATTTAAGGCTGTACCTGTTACACCAACACTCGATAATTTCTTAAGGAGCAATGCATGATCAACCATATCAAAAGCTTTACGCAAATCTACAAAAATTGTTCCCGTATACACACCTTTATCCATTGCCATTAACAATTCATCGGTTACTTTAACTAAATCAGTTACAGTAGAATGCTTTGCTCGAAATGTTGTTGTGTTTATCATGAATGACTGCGTCTGTAAGTTACGTTTTTTTTCAAATGAACATTTCAAGAATATCCTTTGGTGAATCACAACAAAATATCAGATGGTTGCCAGTGTTGTCATGTTTATCAGGGTGGAAGGGGATCATACACTGTCCTCACATCAGCAAACACACTGTTTGGAGGCAGGGGCCCCTGAATAGGACATGCAGGATGAAGTTTGAAATCAAACCACAGATGCAACCATTCACAAAACAAGAACACTGCAAAATTGGACACGGGTAATTTTTGCATGCCTTTGGATAATTAGGTCGCGTTTGGCGAAGCGTGAAGTGATTAAAGTGTATGATATATCATTTTAAAGGACATTTCCCAAGCTTTCACATAATACCAATATCAACATGTATACTTTTGTACTTATGGATTTATAGGCTATCAAATTCCGGTTTCATTTCTGTTTTACTCGCACTGTATAGCTATCTGCAGGTAAATAATGCAGACTCAATAACACACAAGGATTATCCGACTACAAAACATTTTCAAATGACTTGCAAACAGGGAATTATTGTTAGATATGTCTGCGTTCTAGTCACCTACCAAATAAACACTGGTAGTGTCTTACTAAAAAACGAATGCTGCAATAAGTTCTATTTTCTCAATATATTCACTTTCATTTTCAGATCACGGCCCCGTTGCAGAAAGAATATCGGTCGTAACTTTACAGTCGATTTATTGAGTCGTAAATTTATATCAATTTCAAATGTCCGTTGCAGAAAGGAGGTTTAAATTCAACCGTAAGTGCATTTGACTTGCGCTCGATTTCTTTAGAAAATGCCATTTAAAACATAATTCAACACGGCTGGGATAAAGACAACGACCCATTACCGCGAAATCCAGCGTATTTCCCGCGGAATTTGGCTTGTTGTTATGATATGAGACGCGGCAGACAAATCTATTTAAAACATAATTCAACACGGCTGGGATAAACTGTCCTGCTTCGAGTGGTGAGCGGAAAGTACACATTTTACACCTTTTACAAAGATAAATTAATCGGCATTGATATGTAGTGTAAACTTACCTTATTATGTTGCTATGTAATGATCTTAACTGTTGCTCATTTTGTATAGAATCGTCATTATGCTAGCATAATGGTATCTCGAATGCAGATTCGCAACGTATATTATTACAATGTTACCCCATGTGTTGAAATCCATGTTAGTACATAGTATCCATATACCATTTCCAAACTCGAAACTGTTTCTGTGATTTGTGAACTCATTTTTATATGGGAATAGGAAAAATTGTACCTGAACATCAGAGACATCTATGAAACCTGTTTTAATTAATTATTTGTAGATGTTGTATTTGATATATGGTCTATCTTTCAAATATTTGCCAAATACTATGACAAATTGTCTTATGAATATGTGTAAAAAATAAGTTAAACTTTTAAAGCAAAACTGAAATACAAAATTTAAAAAAAGGTATACATGCCATGGCCATCAAGGGCAATGCAAAGATGAAATTTGGGCGCTTATGTGGTTTCGTACTCCTTTTTTGGGTTTTTTCCAACGCTTCATTCGTCTTTAAACTCAACTAAATTAGTTTGTATTATATTATATTACTGCACTTTGACCTTATCCCTCGATGGTCTGTTGTAATATTTTGGTCAACATTTAAGCCCTCTTTTGGGCGACCTTAATCAATGGGTTTTTGCCGCAACGGCACTAGCTTTGCGGTCGCAAAAATTGAAATAGCGGGACTTCGCGAGCAGCTATGCCGTTAGCTACCGGTGACATGAACGTGGAGAGAGTACTACTCCTGCGCCCGTGAAGTCCTGCTATTTTGATTTTTGCGACCGCGAAGCTGGTGCCGCGACGCTTTCAAAGCCATCGATTAAAGTTGCCAAAAAAGGGCTTAAATGTTGACCAAAATATTACAACAGACTATTGAGGGATAAGGACAAAGCGCAGTGAGTAAAACTAATTTAGTTGAGTTTAAAGACAAATAAGGCGTTGGAAAAGAAAGAAAAAACAAAGGGTACGCAACCACATTAGCGCCAAAATGTGTATGTTCTCAATGCATGAGAATTTACTGGCAGGTAATATCGTATAACATTAAATATTATGGAGGACCAAATTACAAAATTAGCCTCCTAGCTCCTGTGAGTCCATGCACTGATGCAGTCTCAGTCATGTGTTCAAATGTATGTGGTAATTTGCACTCTTTACTGTACAATTCCACAGTGGTATACAGCCATATAGTCATAACAACAAGTGGGAGAGAGGCAGAATAATCACAGAAGAAATCACCAGAATGGACAGGCTGATGAAAGGAGGAAAGCGAAAGAGAGAGGAGGACATGCTGGAGCCATTTGCCTTGGAGTAAGCTGTCGAGCCACTGGTGTTGCCCCCAGGCCAAGCCACAGCAATGGGATAGGTGAGAACTTGACAATCTTACACAAAATGCTTTTTTAAACAAATATTGAAGCTTTTATTTTTCTTTGATTATTATGACGTTAGTTTGTAGTTCAGTTAGCATGAAATAATTATGGGTTAAGTAGGTCACTTGCTAAAAGATAATTTAAAAAATGATTTTGTTGCTCAAAATTAAAATGTTTTATTAGTATGGCATTCTTTACAAAGTCAACGGGCTAACATGTACATGACTTAATTTGTCTCTTTGGGCTCGTTTAAAATAGAATGCTGGTTTATAAAATGTAATTGATTACTTATCCCTTGAACATTCAGTTTGCAGGTGAGCATGGATTGGATAGCCTGTGATGTGACCAAAACAAATGGTTTTAATTAGTATTTTATCTAGAGCTGTGACAGCTTGTACCGTGACATTTCAAGGTGATAGGTATGTCCAAGACATTGACTGTGGAACAAAATTATTAATCTGAATGATGAAACTGTGTGTCATTGAATATGGTTTAGGTAACAAGACTAAGTATACTCTATTTTTTATTTTCATGTTATGTATTATATTTCAGCTCATCAAGCAGCCTCTTGTGTATGCAGTAGACGCCTGGATTTGAGGAGCTAGCTAGCAGATAGAAGACGACGACAGACGGGATCCGCCAAGCTGGAGAAGGATGACAGAGCAAGACGGTGTGGCAAGATTGGTAGAGCGTGTGCCTTCCAATGTGAGGTCCCAAATTCGAGCCCAAGGTATGTCACCCGGAAGGATGGAAAGGAGTTACGTAGCCATGTCTGCACCTTGGAGGTTGCCTAGCTGGAATCCTCCCCAGGAAGTGGACAATGTGCACTTTTTGAGCTGACTGGGGTGATGCAACGGGAGCGCCATGGGGGGGGGGGGGGGGGGGGGGGGGGGTAGCCAGGAAGTCGTAGACAATTTTCAATGCGGAGATCAACCATTTTCGAAGGCTGAGACTACGCTTTTTTGCAGTTTTCGAGGCCAAGACCACTCGACCGCTTAAATTTTGTCTCGAGACCATTTAAAATTTGAAAAAAAAAAAACCCAGTCATTTTTGGTCAAAGGGGGGGGGGGGGTTAAACCCCCTAAACCCCCCCCCCCCCCCCCCCCTCTGGGTACGCCTATGCGTGCGCTACATTTAAGTAGCCACAATTATTATTAATTGGGGGAAAAGGAGTAAAGGACTGGCATAGTCACTAGAGAATGTATTCATTTCACTACAAAATAATAACATTCTATTTGATGGAATGAATCGAAAGTCATATGTTGTGTACTCTTTTTGGATTAAAAATTTGAAGAATAAAAATACATGCACTTTGTTGTCCTTTTTTATTCTCAGTCAAGTAAAGCATTACCCTTTGTTTCAATACAGGCCTTTACGATTTAATATAGTAAAACCTTAGTACTGTATAATGACCATTGCAGAGTAACAAGAAAAGTTACCACTGTAATTAGTTTGCTGGTAGAGAAAAGTGGCTTCTGAGAAAAGTTTGACTGGATGTTTGTGTGTGTATGTGTGTGTGCAGGGGCGTAGACAACGGGGGGGATGAGGGGGATGCATCCCCCCCAGCTCACAAGGTGGGGGGGATGCCATGTACAATCATCCCCCAGGTTTTAGGGAAGGATATAATATTTTGTGTGTGTATCTGTATACGATTGGGGAAAGAACATTAGTTGTATGAGCAAAGACTTGTTAATTCTACCGTTACAAAAGTAATTTGTACATCCACATTCCTTTTTCGCTTGCGCGCTACGCGCGCGACCAGATAATCTCAGTTTGTTTTGCAATCTGCGTATGGTCAGGGTGTGAGAATTTCTTTTCTGTATACCGGGCCACGTAGCTCCAGTTTATGCTGGCATTGCTCTGGCTACTTGTGTGGTGTGCACGAAATTGCACCATTTCAAGTATATAAATGCAAATCTTCTCCGTGGGAGGGGATCCCCCCTTCCAAACCCTCCATATTTGACCCTGCCCCAGCCCTCGGTAGCTTCACCCCTCGGGACTCATTCTTGGCGATAGGGTAAGTTGTCGGATCATATAATGCGGCATAATGGTTAAGTTAGAACTGTGTATGATGCTTCATATAAATACAATATTTGTGTTTGGGGTCCATATTTATCAACTATTTGTTTTCTCCGTGAAAATGTATTTAAAATTTCTGGTCGATCAAATCATGACACCCTTTCCCAGATACAGTCAATGTAGAGCCCGAATTTCCTCTCTTGGTAAGCACCAGATTGCACTATTTCAAGTCCAAAAATGCAAAATCTCCCTTGCATGGGAGCCCTCCCGCCGCTCAGTCACTTCGCTCCCTGTGTTGAGGTGCATATCAGTGACAGATCTACGGGGGGGGGGGGGGGGGGGGGGGTATGGGGGTTCAAAATAGCAAAAAAAAATCGCCGCTTCCTATCTAGGTAAGCACCATAATGCACAATTTCAAGTCCAAAAATGCAAAATCTCTCTAGCGTAGGAGGGGACACACCCTCCCCCCCCCCCCCCGCATAGTCACTTCGCTCCCACAGTGGCGGATCTACGGGGGGGGGGGGGGGAGGGGGGGTTAGGGGGTTTTAACCCCCCCCCCCCCTTGGGCTGCCAAAAAAACGCAAACAAAAATTGGCCACTTCGCGGCTTGGGCTACCAAACAACGCTCAAAACGTCAAAATGTTTCGCTGCTTCGCGGCTAGGGCTGCCAAAAACTCCAAAAACGCCCACATTTTTTTCGCCGCTTCGCGGCACTCGGCATCGTCATTGGTCAACCCCCCCCCCCCCTTTGGCAAAAAGATAGATCCGCCCCTGTCCCACGATCATCTTAACATCTACCCCCCCCCCCCCCCCCCCCCCCCCCCCACGAAGACGACTTGGTCTCGAAAAATTGGTCTTGGTCCGGTGAACGGCAAATCATCCCCCCCAGGTGTAAGAACCTGTCTACGCCACTGTGTGTGTGTGTTTATGTATGTATATATGTGTATTTTATGCATGTATGTATGAAATTATGAATCAGTGTGTAACACTGTATGATTATCTGTTTTATGAGGATGAGTTTTATCTGTATTTATGTGCTTGAATGAGTGTGTATGTTGGTATGTTTGCCCATGTTTGTGCCTTGTGAATAATTAATCGTAAGTTACGCCAAAGAAAAATCACCTGTTAAAGTTACGATCAATTTTAAAACTTACGACCAATAGTTACGGTTAATATCGATCGTAACTTCTTTCTGCAACAGGATTGATCGTAAATCTTGGATTGGTCGTAAGTAAGGCCATTTACGATCAATTTTGGGACTTACGATCGATCGTAACTCTTTCTGCAACGGGGGCCCACATGTTATAAAGAGAGTATACCTAAAACAACGCTCGAAATTAACTTTTTTCGCTGGTGGCCCGGTCGGGCCAGTAAAAATTAGTATTTTTCCAAATTTGGTGGCCCGAAACCAAAAACTACTGGCCCGAAAAAAATAAGGAAAAACAAAAGTAAAATGAATACAATAAGTTCCATATAAATAGTTTCAGGGTACTAGGCAATACTTTTTATTTTTCATTCCCCTTTGTTTCATTGTACAAGATGAATTAAATAAACATGAATTAGGATGAATGTGTGTGTGTCAAAGTCTGTCATGTCTTTTTATTCATTGTCTTCATCAAAAAAATCACAGCGATTGAATACACACGAGTGACAATTTCACCAAAAATGGTAGAAAAAGAGAAAATTCAATTTGACCTCAAAATTCTGTGCAGTGTTGTCTGAACACCTTAGACAAAAGACATATTTTTAAATTGTGATATATAGTAGTAATATATGAATATTCATGAGCAGCATATATGAATATTCATAATGCTCATTAGATATGCAAAATATGCAAAATAACTGAAATTACTAACATCGATTTTTAATATGAAACTTTTTTTTATAACTGGTTAGAAAATGAGTACTGCTGCTCAAGAATGTATGACTATTCATTAGCAGCAGTGTTACTTGCTCAATTAACTTGCAACTTTTTAACTAACCAATTAGTCCAATATTTGTATGTGAGGAAAAGGGTATAAGTTGCTTAATGCTACATTAAAAGCAAGCTCTTGTCATGCACTAGACAGGACTAAACATGACTACAGGGTATCTAAAAAAAAAAAAAATTTTTTTTTTTTTTTTTTTTTTTTTTTTTTTTTTTTTTTTTTTTTGCTGGCCCGATCGGGCCACCAAACTTTTGAAATATGAGTTTTTTACTGGCCCGACACAATTTTTGGTGGCCCCGGGCCATCGGGCCTATGCTAATTTCGAGCATTGCCTAAAATAACAAAGTTCTTATCCTCTCACTTTATTTCTTTATTTCTTTATGTATTAACCAATTACTAATTATAATATTTATTAAGCGAAGACATCTTACAACTTTCATAACATGTCTGGATGTACTGCCCTTGTGTAAGCATTACCGACATCGATAGCAGGGCTACTACATAATAAACCCGAGTTATGCTTCAGTTTATTTATTTCTACAAAATCAGATTTAAGGGGGATATCATCATCCCAAATTATTCTTCATCGAGATAAGTTTAGCGGTGTTACATGCCAAATATTGCGAAGATAAACAGTTGCAGTGTATATAAATGTATATTATAAATTATATTTGTATATATGATATTATATAATATATCGTCATCTAAGTAAACAGATAGAGATTGAAATGTCTTACCTAGAATATTGAGAGTAGAGAAGAAATGTCACGTTCAGTTGGTATCATACAATGAGGCAAATGCCACTTGCAGAGTCAACGTGCTAGCTTACAACGCACTGTTTGAATTATGAGCACTCCGTTGAACTAAAGTATGGGAAATTCGACTTTGGGTGTTAAATCAATACAGTGCGTCACAAACAATTGTGCATTGATGAATGAACCAAGCACTTGTTATTAAATTAATATAATATTTGAGGTCCACGTTTTGTTCTGGGTGACGTATTTGTTTGCCATAATAACATCCTCTCTTCAACAAAAATACCTGATTTAACTCAAAATGTGTACACACAAACATACAAACACCCACACAAACACACACACACACACACACACACACACACACACACACACACAAAAACATACACACACACACACATACGCGCGCACACACGCACACATACACACGTACGCACACACACGCGCGCACATACGTACACGCAAAACACACACATACCCACACACACAAACACGCACACCTACACACACAAACACAGACACACACACACACACATACACACATACATATACCCATTTAACCACCTATACCATCTACATAGTCATGACACAGACAAGTATATACCATGCGACGAATTTGATTGACAAAATCACGAAATTGGTTAGACAAAGACGAATTTACCACTCGCTCAGCAGCGAAGACAAATTCCAATGCCAATTGACGATTTTGATGGCAAAGTGTTTGAAATTGATTGACAAATGACGCATTAGATTGATCATTGAAGAAATTGAAGCTGGGATTTACGGTCTGTTGGTTTCTCAGGACGAAATTGAACTACAAATTAATGAAATTAAATGACAAAAATGTTACAATTAATGAAAACACCTATCTTCATTCATATCGGATCATTTTAATCGTAAATATCTTTTGAACGAAATGGAAATGTGAAAATCCGAAACTGGCCCCGAGTTTTTATTGTTAATATGAATATGATAAGGTATGAGAGAACCACTTAATTTGCAAATGAGTTGCAATGGTTTGGATAATGTTTCTAAGTCTCTTTTAAAACGATACGCATGATAGTAATAGCTAGGCCTATCTCGTTGTCCGACTGATCGCGGGGGAGTCCTTTGTAAATATATGTTTGTAATGTTTAACTCAATGGTGTTGTTGTATCCTTATTTGGGCCATGCGCATGTGACCCGTGCCTCCATTATCTACGCCACTCAAATAGTCACCATGATAACGCAGTTACCTACCAATGGGGGACATATAGCATGCTTTTGAGTCTTACTTCGGGGGTTTCCACACACCAGGGGTGTACATGGAATTTTTCTTTATGAAAGTAAAAACACATATTGTAGTATAGAGCATGACGCACAGTGGCTTTCTGAATTAATTAATTATAATTTGGAACAAAGAAGCGTTCTCAACATCTGTGCGAAGAGACAACGGTCTACTTTACCTTATATCGCAAGTATAACGTTAAAGGGATCTAGTAACTTTGTTGACATGTGCAAAACGTAATGAATGGTTGATGCAATGTATATTGATGTTATCTCATATGTACACAGGGTATTGTGTGCAACTTTCAAGTCAAATGGACATTGTATGGCCAAGTAATGATCCAAAATGCAAAGTGATATTCACTAACTCACTGCACTCACTTTGTACACGGTTTCAAAACTCCAACATATCTTTGTAACGAAATTGAAATTTGAAAAACCGAAACATGTCCCATGATTATATTGTTAATACGATTACAAAAAGGTATCAGGGAACTGCTAGAATTAAAATGTTATTTTGAGGATTTGGACAATGTTACTAAGTCCCTTTAATAATATTTATGTAAATCGCTTCTCGTGTATAAGGCCTATTCATCGTGCATTTAATTCCATTTGAATACATGCGATGGTTTTAAAACCAGGCAGTAGTAATTGACAGGCACGACAGAGAGCGGTTTGAAGTGCATTGATTATCTTTAGGAATTCAAAACGACTGCTTTTTTGGACACCATGTTGGATTTGGAAATGTTCGCAGCAAGTTGATTGAGGTAGACCTTTGAATGTGTTCTCATTAAAAATACTTGCAAATAAACAAGGTTGTGACTTGTTGTGGAGATCTGGCAACCCAAAGTCACCCTTTTCGACTTAATCCCTCCGCCTATCGGCAAACATTTGACTATCATTAAGGAACTACAGCGTCTAGATGGGCTAATTTTCACAATTCGGCTCTCTAAATGTAATTTTTCCCGAAGAAAAAGAATTTGGCCGTCATTTCTCATGAAATCAATCAATTTTGGGGTAATAAGTAAATATCTATTTGTCCTGGGAACGCCTCTTTTAAATCGCCAAAATGTGACGTCATCTAAAGAACGGACTATTGAACTAAATTCTGTAGATGACGCGTCATGACAAAAGCCAATGAATTGTTAATCACATGTCGATCTCGCTGCCGATTCCGGACCATAAATGTGCGTAAGTGTGTCGAAAAGGGCGTAAACTGCTGCTAAGTGAGATTTGGCATCAGAAAAACTAGTCTTAAATCACTACTGTGTTTATTTTCATGGATTTTTTTCGGCAGACCTATGTTTCAAGTCATCAACAATGGAATAAGTGTCAAAGTACGATGTATTCTTTAGCTCCTTTAAAGTATCGAGGTACCTTAATAAGCATTCTCATGGCATCAGTATAGGCTCTAGTTAGCCTGAGCAAACTGCTCTTCTTAAAATTACACCCAAAATGTTTTGGTACAAAGGTGTAATATATACAGTACACCTTAAATAATGCCGCCTTTACATGCGGGGAACACAATTTGCAATGTCCTGACAAGCATATTACCTTGATCATACAATTTACGACACTGTGGACTAATATTTGTATTATCTCTGCGATCCTTATTCAAGAAATTACCAAGATATCTGACCTCTGTACAGACAATCTGTTCAGCTCCGCAAAAATACAAATCTGGGAATATCAATCTGCGGTGTTCCTTTCATCTGTGTCTACATAAAAAAACGCCGCCTGTATGCACATAAATATCATTAAGCAATAAATCAGTATCCCGACAATAATTTACTATTTTGATCAATCTTAGCCCTATTTAAACTGCCTTTAGTAAAAGCATGGACCCTGTAAAAGTATTGGACTCACCTGAATCGCATCACCAGGCAAGTTATCAACAGCAATTTCAAAATTAATAGGTATAATTATGATCAGTTTTTATTGATCGATTAAATAATAGTTGTTTTTATTGAAAATGACATATTCGCAGCCCGAGCTGAATTTACATAGTCATGTACAAGGTAAAACCTAGTTATAGTTAACCCGTTCAGGACTGATTGATTTTGCTATAGCATGTATTAACCATAGACTTAAGCCCTAGTATTTTCGGGACCAGTCCTAAAGGGGTTAAAATACATCCAAATATAATAAAAAATCAACCATTACAAAACGTCTGAACAGTTCCCAGTTGACGGATGGGGATGAATGAAACACACACAAAAACAAATCAGATCGAACAGCCCTATAATTTGGATTCTACGAATGAAAAACGAATGCGCCCCTCCATCAGACTATATATCGGTCAATAAAAGAATTTAACTGATTTAGCATAATATTACAACTATATTGTATTTACTTTTGTAAAGGTATTGTGAAGCAGGCATTTGTAAATGAATGTCACAGAAAAAAATCTCAAAAATTAAGAATATGTTAATACATGTAGTCAGTTTAAGCGAGGTTTGGTTATTTTGCCCAGTGTGCGGTCAGGCTATTCTTACTTGTGCGCGGGTCTTGTAGCTAGTGCGGGTCACGGAGGGGTCACGCATAGCGTTGTGGCAAATATTGCCTGAACTAGATTCATATTGCCCGAGTCGAAGACGAGGGCAATATGGATCTAGTGAGGGCAATATTTGTAGTGTAGCCCGAAAGTCCAGTCAATATTGTAATTATTAACTAATCAGACATCTCGAGCGAACATGCAATATATTAATTTAAAGGGTACAAATTGCACAATTCTTACAATTATTGAACGATGTTTAAAAGATTTAACCAATTTAACCCAGTTTGTAAAGAATCATTACTAAGCTAGCGTGTAACACATTAGCCGTATTCACACGATGAAAGCCACTTCTTAAGAGTTGCAATTCTTAAAACCGGAAAAATAGTGTGCGCCTTTCTCATTTGAGGTCACGCGCGCTCACTTGACTTTTTTCACACCGGAAGTATATCTCGGTCATGA
Source organism: Echinarachnius parma (assembly GCA_037951105.1). Classification (NCBI taxonomy): domain Eukaryota; kingdom Metazoa; phylum Echinodermata; class Echinoidea; order Clypeasteroida; family Echinarachniidae; genus Echinarachnius; species Echinarachnius parma. The sequence continues at coordinate 97,324 of JBAMJV010001713.1, forward strand.
GGTCAACCCAAACCACGAGTCTCGAAGCTGATTGTGTTCAGACGGTGAAAAAAATAGACTGCGCGCAGTCGCGCGCTCATCGCGCGCTCATTCTGCGCAAAATCTTACAAGTATCTTGTGGTTATCTTGTGGTTTCCAAACCACGAGATTGCGCATATTTAGCAGTGCGCGCAATCTTGTGGCAAAGACTGTAGAATTACAAGACAGATCACTGGCGGTCGCGCAGCGATGTCCCTTCAAACAGAATGAAGATTCAAATCGAGCTAAAGAGAAAGTTGGGTACACCCAGAGGTTTGGGCACAGTACTGAATCTTGTTTATTTTAATTAATTAAAAAACATTTAAAAATTATTGTCGATGAGCTTTTTTGGAACAAATGTTCCCTTTGTTAGTATTAATTTAAACAAAAGTAAGGATCAGAACGTACTTACTTAAACTCGGCAAATTCAGGCTAGTATGACGATTGAACATCAGCTTATCTCCAAGTTGAGTACACCGCGGGGACAAATTGTTTTTCTAATTCAATATTGTCTTTGTGTATGTAAAAATATTTAAAAATTATTGTCGATGAGCTTTTAGAGATTTTCACTCACATTTTTGAAATAAAGAATTGTTAAATTCACAGATCTCGAACGTGCACAATAAACAGGCAATGGCATATTTGGATATTTGCATATTATCACGCAAACTACGCACCGACAAACCAATCGACTATGTTCTTCCCAACATGATACTGCTTTGTGGAATAATTGACCAATGATAACTGCGTATGTGTGCGCATTATAAAATCAGTGCGCTTAGTCAGCTGATTTATTTCCGAAAATAGTGTTGTTGCTAGGCTAAAAATAGCCGAGTCATTCACATTAAGCCAGCAGCAACAACAACAACTGCAACAATAAATATGTGGGGAACCCCCTGTGCAATTTGCATTGTGACGTCAGGACTGTAATTGCGCGCATTAACTGAGGAAATCGCGCGCTGCCCATTCACTTTGTACAAGAAAATTGTCCAGTGGTCGGTCTTTCCATTAAGCGTCTTTGCTTGTGGTTTGGAAACCACAAGATAACCACGAGTTTTGCGTGTTCAAACGAGCGCTAACCACAAGATATTCTTAAGAATTGCAAACCACGAGATAACCACAAGATAACCACAAGATTGGCTTTTATCGTCTGAATACGGCTATTATTACGCCATTAAATTAGACACGCGCTAATCATTAATAAACACGCGTATGATTTTGCGCACCAGCGCGCCTTCATACTCGGATAATTATAGCCGCATTCAGACGATAAAAGCAAATCTCGTGGTTATCTTGTGGTTATCTTGTGGTTTGCAATTCTTAAGAATATCTTGTGGTTTGCGCTCGTTTGAACACGCAAAACTCGTGGTTATCTTGTGGTTTCCAAACCACGAGATTGCGCACACTGCAAAAAATGCGCAATCTCGTGGTTATCTTGTGGTTTGCAAACCACAAGATAACCACAAGATACTTGTAAGATTTTGCGCAGAATGAGCGCGCGATAAGCGCGCGACTGCGCGCAGTCTACTTTTTTTACCGTCTGAACACAATCAGCTTCGAGACTCGTGGTTTGGGTTGACCTCATGACCGAGATATGCTTCCGGTGTGAAAACAAGTCAAGTGAGCGCGCGTGACCTCAAATGAGAAAGGCGCGCATGCTACTTCCGGTTTTAATTCTTAAGAATTGCAACTCTCGAGAATTGGCATCGTTTGAACACACATTTTGAAGTTCTTAAGAATTGCAATTCTTAAGAATTGCAATTCTTAAGAACTTGGCTTTCATCGTCTGAATACGGCTATTATTGACCGGCAAATTACACACAAAATCCCATTGACTTTTCTGAGCGGTCAATAAGATTTTGTCCATTGGTTTACTGTGTGATCTTATTGACCGGCAAATTACACACAAAATCCCATTGACTTTTCTGAGCGGGCAATAAGATTTGTTTTCACCCGTAGTTTTGTTGGCCTACTTAACTTGGAGGGCAATATCGTTTTAAAATTGCCCTGCTCAGATGTCTGCTATGGTTAATAATAACGCCTAAAAACTTTGTTGAATCAGTGTGTTGTATTTCTTTATCATCCATATATATTTAGTTTTTATCAATATTTTCTTTATTAGCATTACATACCATTATGTGAGTTTTCTCATAATTCAATTGTAATCTGTTTGCCTTAATCCACTCACAAACCTTACGGAGTTCAATATTTAAAGTCTCCATCAAATAATCTGGATCTTTATGTTGATAAAAAATATTTGTATCCTCTGCAAACAATAAAAAGTGTAATAATGGAGAAACTAAATACAAATCATTAATGTATATCAAAAATAAAAGGGGCCCCAGGATTGAACCCTGAGGCACACCACAGCAGCCTGGTTGCTGACTGGAGTATTTAAAATCATACACTGTAAATTGTTTCCTATCACTCAAATAACTTCGAAACAAATTCAATGTGGTGCCACGTATACCATAATAATGAAGTTTTGCAAGTAATACATCATGACTAATAGAGTCGAAAGCCTTTTGAAAATCTAAAAAAAATGCCAACTATAATCTCATTAATCTCCATTGCTTGTGATACATGAGCTAAAAAGTTTGAAAGGGCATGAGCAGGTGAATGTTTGGCCCTAAAACCAGATTACTTGTTTGATAACATATCATGTCTGTCTAAAAAAAATTAAAAGCCTAGAATAAATACATTTTTCAAAAATTTTAGAGAAGAATGGAAGCAAATAAATAGGTCTATAATTAAAAAATATATCTTTAGGTCCTTTCTTATGTATGGGAATAACTTTGGCAATTTTAAGATCATTTGGGACAATGCTTTGATCAAGACACAAATCAAAAATATTACAAAGAGGCTTACATATTAAATGTATAATTGTCTTTACAACATAAACATCAATAGAGTCATAGCCTGGGACTTTACCATTTTTAAAAGATAATGTGTGGTCTATAATTTCCTTTACTGTAATGGGTACAAAAAAGGCTGTGTGAGGATAATATTGAGTCAAAAATGAAGTAAAATAAACATTTGTATTCGACCCGCTCTATTTTGCAATTTTGGCAATAACAAAATAGAAGATTTTGAGATTGCCAAACCAAGTCTCCATAATCAAAATGAGGAAGTATAACAGATTTATAAATGACATTCAAGTTAGATTCATTTATAGAATAACGTAATCTACCAAGAAAGTCTACCAATTTTCTGACACATATTTTCAATATGCATATCCCACTTCAACTCTCTATCGATTTGAATTCCAAGACATTCTGTGCTTTAAACTTGTTAAATGCATATATCTGTGATTTGTATATCAATTTCATTACACATAACATATATCTGGTTCCAAAAATCATACAAACAGTTTTGGTGTAATTTATTAACAAATTATTTGTATGCATCCAATCATCTAACTTTAGCATTTCACTATTAAGAACAGACTGAACCTCTTTAGCATCTCCATGGGAGAAATATATAACAGTATCGTCAGCATAGAGGTGAACTGAAGATCGCTTGAATATATCAGGTAGATTATTAATGAATATGGTAAATAATAAAGGATCTAAAATTGAGCCCTGTGGCACACCATGAGATAAACTTCTTTCATTAGAGGTAGCATTATTTACTACAGTTACTATTCTTCTCTCAGATAAGTAACTCTCGAACCAATTTAAGGCTGTACCTGTTACACCAACACTCGATAATTTCTTAAGGAGCAATGCATGATCAACCATATCAAAAGCTTTACGCAAATCTACAAAAATTGTTCCCGCATACACACCTTTATCCATTGCCATTAACAATTCATCGGTTACTTTAACTAAATCAGTTACAGTAGAATGCTTTGCTCGAAATGTTGTTGTGTTTATCATGAATGACTGCGTCTGTAAGTTACGTTTTTTTTCAAATGAACATTTCAAGAATATCCTTTGGTGAATCACAACAAAATATCAGATGGTTGCCAGTGTTGTCATGTTTATCAGGGTGGAAGGGGATCATACACTGTCCTCACATCAGCAAACACACTGTTTGGAGGCAGGGGCCCCTGAATAGGACATGCAGGATGAAGTTTGAAATCAAACCACAGATGCAACCATTCACAAAACAAGAACACTGCAAAATTGGACACGGGTAATTTTTGCATGCCTTTGGATAATTAGGTCGCGTTTGGCGAAGCGTGAAGTGATTAAAGTGTATGATATATCATTTTAAAGGACATTTCCCAAGCTTTAACATAATACCAATATCAACATGTATACTTTTGTACTTATGGATTTATAGGCTATCAAATTCCGGTTTCATTTCTGTTTTACTCGCACTGTATAGCTATCTGCAGGTAAATAATGCAGACTCAATAACACACAAGGATTATCCGACTAAAAAACATTTTCAAATGACTTGCAAACAGGGAATTATTGTTAGATATGTCTGCGTTCTAGTCACCTACCAAATAAACACTGGTAGTGTCTTACTAAAAAACGAATGCTGCAATAAGTTCTATTTTCTCAATATATTCACTTTCATTTTCAGATCACATGTTATAAGGAGAGTATACCTAAAATAACAAAGTTCTTATCCTCTCACTTTATTTCTTTATTTCTTTATGTATTAACCAATTACTAATTATAATATTTATTAAGCGAAGACATCTTACAACTTTCATAACATGTCTGGATGTACTGCCCTTGTGCAAGCATTACCGACATCGATAGCAGGGCTACTACATAATAAACCCGAGTTATGCTTCAGTTTATTTATTTCTACAAAATCAGATTTAAGGGGGATATCATCATCCCAAATTATTCTTCATCGAGATAAGTTTAGCGGTGTTACATGCCAAATATTGCGAAGATAAACAGTTGCAGTGTATATAAATGTATATTATAAATGTAAATTATATTTGTATATATGATATTATATAATATATCGTCATCTAAGTAAACAGATACAGATTGAAATGTCTTACCTAGAATATTGAGAGTAGAGAAGAAATGTCACGTTCAGTTGGTATCATACAATGAGGCAAATGCCACTTGCAGAGTCAACGTGCTAGCTTACAACGCACTGTTTGAATTATGAGCACTCCGTTGAACTAAAATATGGGAAATTCGACTTTGGGTGTTAAATCAATACAGTGCGTCACAAACAATTGTGCATTGATGCATGAACCAATCACTTGTTATTAAATTAATATAATAATTTGAGGTCCAGGTTTTGTTCTGGGTGACGTATTGTTTGCCATAATAACATCCTCTCTTCAACAAAAATACCTGATTAACTCAAAATGTGTACACACAAACATACAAACACCCACACACACACACACACACACACAAACATACACACACACACAAACATACGCGCCCACACACGCACACATACACACGTACGCACACACACGCGCGCACATACGTACACGCAAACACACACATACCCACACACACAAACACGCACACCTACAAACACACACAAACACAGACACACACACACACACACACATACACACATACATATACCCATTTAACCACATAGTCATGACACAGACACGTATATACCATACGACGAATTTGAATGACAAAATCACGAAATTGGTTAGACAAAGACGAATTTACCACTCGCTCAAGCAGCGAAGACGGATTCCAAGCCAATTGACGATTTGATGGCAAAGTGTTTGAAATTGATTGACAAATGACGAATTAGATTGATCATTGACGAAATTGAAGCTGGATTTACGGTCTGTTGGTTTCTCAGGACGAAATTGAACTACAAATTAATGAAATTAAATGACAAAAGTGTTACAATTAATGAAACAAACCTATCTCATACATATCGGATCATTTTAATCGTAAATATCTTTTGAACGAAATGGAAATGTGAAAATCCGAAACTGGCCCCGAGTTTTTATTGTTAATATGAATATGATAAAGGTATGAGAGAACCACTTGATTTGCAATGAGTTGCAATGGTTTGGATAATGTTTCTAAGTCTCTTTTAAAACGATACGCATGATAGTAATAGCTAGGCCTATCTCGTTGTCCGACTGATCGCGGGGGAGTCCTTTGTAAATATATGTTTGTAATGTTTAACTCAATGGTGTTGGATGTATCATTATTTGTGCCATGCGCATGTGACCCGTGCCTCCATTATCTACGCCACTCAAATAGTCACCATGATAACGCAGTTACCTACCAATGGGGGACATATAGCATGCTTTTGAGTCATACTTCGGGGGTTTCCACACACCAGGGGTGTACATGGAATTTTTCTTTATGAAGTAAAAACACATATTGTAGTATAGAGCATGACGCACAGGTGGGCTTTCTGAATTAATTAATTATAATTTGGACAAAGAAGCGTTCTCAACATCTGTGCGAAAGACAACGTCTACTTTACCTTATATCGCAAGTATAGCGTTAAAGGGATCTAGTAACTTTGTTGACATGTGCAAAAACGTGATGAATGGTTGATGCAATGTATATTGATGTTTATTTCATAGTACACAGGGTATTGTGTGCAACTTTCAAGTCAAATGGACATTGTATGGCCAAGTAATGATCCAAAATGCAAAGTGATATTCACTACCTCACTGCACTCACTTTGTACACGGTTTCAAACTCCAACGGAATCTTAATACTCGATCGTACATATCTTTGTAACGAAATTGAAATTTGAAAAACCGAAACATGTCCCCTGACTTACTTAGACTTAGTACCTCCCGCGTCTCCGACGCATGAGGCGGTCATCACTCTCCAGCTGGGTCTGTCAGCAGTTAGAGTCTTAATGTCTTTTTAACTTGTAAGGCTGCCTTTGAGATCTTGTTGATGTTTTGCTTCCAGTTCATTTTGGGCCTGCCCTTCGTCTTCTACCCAGGGGGGTCCAGCCATAGAGCTTGTTTGCTAGGCGGTCAGGGAGAAGACGTGCTACATGGCCCAACACTTTCAGGCGCCTTTAACAAATTGTTGCGGATACTAGAGGCTGCTTAGAACGTTCTCTAACTTCCTTGTTGTGATGAAGTCCCATGATTATATTGTTAATACGATTACAAAGAGGTATCAGGGAAACTGCTAGAATTAAAATGTTATTTTGAGGGTTTGGACAACAATTTTACTAAGTCCCTCTAATAATATTTATGTAAATCGCTTCTCGTGTATAAGGCATATTCATCGTGCATTTAATTCCATTGAATACATGCGATGGTTTTAAAACCAGGCAGTAGTAATTGACAGGCACGACAGAGAGCGGTTTGAAGTGCATTGATAATTCAAGCTCTTTTACAGGTAAGTGCATGTACAAAGTATCAAGTATATGTTTCCCATTCATTTTAACGCATTTGTCATTTTCATTAATTTGTCATTCAAATTCGTCCCGAGGAACCACCAGAGCAGAAATCCTAACTTCAATTTCGTCTTTCGTCGATCAATTTTCACACAAATACCACACAATTTACTCATTAGTCACAGATTTTCGTCAACATGGTCAATTGCAAATCAAATTCGTCGGTCACAGTTGATGAACACATAAACACGAAAGCAATTTCGTTAATTGGCAATCAATTTAATTAAAACTCTATTCAAATCGTCCTATGTATTAACACTGTAATATTCTGTTTTATTTGTCTTGATGTAATTGTAAATTGTAACATAATAATTTAGGGGGTAACCTGCACATGTATACACTTGAAAACAAACTCACACGCACAAAACACACGCACACATTCACAAACACACATGCACCAACACGCACACAAGCACGTTTACAATAACTTGCATTAAATTCTTTTTCAAGACATACATAGAAATATTATAAAACAATATCAAATAGTATGTACACACGCACGCCCACAACATACATACCCATCTAACCCATCTATGCCATCTACGCACAAGATTTAGATCTATTCATCAACGCGGTCTGATGGTCATTTATTGAAACCTCTCCTTGTGTTCTTTTGTCTTGTAATCCTTTTGCTCCGTAAATAAATGAACATGGAGATACTTTTTAAATAACTTCCTTGCCTGACCATGCAACCGACACTGAACACGGAGCACAAACCTGTGCGGACAGACATGGGGGTCATGTTGAAGGACATTGGGGATGATTATGGACCCTCAACTGTTCTCAAAGTTTAATAAAATGCCAAACTATGAAAAGAAACCTCATGAAATGTCACTTGACTTTGTCTACTGTTTCATTCATAACATTGCAATTAACAATTACTTGCTATTCTTGTGCGCAAAGTACTTTTTACATAACCCTTTTTTAATATGTTTTATTTAATCATGCATGACGTTACCACAACATATTTGGTATCAAACGAAAGAGTATGAATTAACCTTTGATATGACATATTGCAATAAATATAATTATGTTTATTAAATGAAATATTCGGGTGGAATTTGGGTTCCGCTTTTTATAAACACCCTGTACAGCCTGGACCTAAACAGTGAATTGGCGTGCTTATCAACATGAGGCGCCGCAAGGATGTGGCTCTTTAAGAGTTTGAATGCCGACCACCCATCTGTTGGTATGTATTACGTGTCAAACGGTACTGTTAATGAAATGTACGTATTAATTAAAATCAATTCGTGTACACAATAATATTGTAGCACGCTATAAATGTATTCCACACAGCTAAACACATTCAAATCATGTATAATGTTTAAAGATGACACAAAGAGAGATGTTTGGTTTTGCATAGTTTATTCAGCCCCGACATTGAATTAAAACAATATTGTACTTTTAGAACGACTTTTGTCGACAACGGATAATCCAACTGATCAGATTTTGTTTTCATCGTAAAAATGCATTTAAAAGTGTTATCAAGTTAACAATTCCTTAACTAACGTTATCACGTACTAGATCATTATCACCCCTATCCCTATAAACAAACTTACGTAATTGTATATTGAATGGATTTAAGGGTTTTGGGTTAGAATGCGCTTCAAACAAAGTTATTTGTTGAGGTGATTAAAAAAAATGCATTTTTGTCAACACATTATTTTGAATAACAAACAACTAGTTAGATCAAGGCATTATCAGAAACTGCCAAATAATTTAAATAAATCTTTTAAAATTAAATGTAGGCACCATTTTGGGGGGAGAATTTAAGAAAATATCAGAGAAAGTCTACACATTTGTAACTTAATTCAAATACGGCTTTTGAATCATTGTGTATACGTTCGATTATCTATTGATATAAAGGAACTACAGCGTCTAGATGGCCTAATTTTCACTATTCGGCGCTCTATACGTAATTTTTCCTGAAGAAAAAGAATTTGGCAGTCATTTCTCATGAAATCAATAAATTTGGGGGTAATTGGTAAATATCTAATTGTCCTGGAAACGCCCCTTTTAAATCGCCAAAATGTGACGTCATCTAAAGAACAGACTAATGAACTAAATTATGTAGATGACGGCGTCATGGCGTAAGCAGTGAATTGTCAATCACATGTCAATCACGCTGCCGATTCGACCCTAAATTTGGGTGGGGCTTAAACTGGCTGCTAAAGTAAATTTGCATCAGAAAATTAGTCTTAAATCTACTGTGTTTATTTTCAGGGATTTTTTTCGGCAGACCTATTCTACAAGTCATCAACTATGGAATAAGTGCCAAAGTGTGTTGTATTCTTTAGGTCCTTTAAAGGAAATATCACATCCGAAAACTTTTGTTAAACATGGTTGAAATTGCATAGGTGTATTGTGTGAACAGCTGCGATTTTAATGAAAACAACCTTTAGGATGATACTATTTGTCGACAATTCTATCATGGTTAAAATGAATACCTCTTATAAAAAATATGTTTGAGTTTCCCGTTGGAAATCCCATTTTCTTTGCCTTCTTTTAATCACAAATTATTTCCGGCAGTTTCTCTATATGTTTGAAAAAACTATATCTTACCAGAATTGTAATTTGTTTTGAAATATTTAGTTATGTATACTTTATATCAAACGAATCGCAACAGTATTATTGTCAAAACAAAAACTATAAGCATTTTTGCATTTCAATAATTACTGTTCTTCCTTTCCGGGTAGCACCAAAACTATTTATAGAATTCAGCTGTGAATTGCAAAGACATGTGACTTTGTCATTATACTGTCATAATTCATCACTATGTAATTATTTGTTATGCGACACTACGATCACAGACGGGGTAATACAATCAATACCTTATTATTTTATCATTCAGAATCTTTAGTAAACTATTATCCGGGACGAAGTTTGACCTCTTCATTTGATATGCACGGGCGGGGGGGGGGGGGGGGGGGGGGGGGGGGGTGGGGGGAGTGGGGGGGGGGCGTGAAAGTGGGGGGTTTGGGTTCACTCCTCCACCCTTTTGCCGATAATTTGACAAAAACAATACAATTATGAAGGGGGAAAATGTATAATATATACACTGAAGAAATACATCGAATGCCCCTCTCTCTCCCCGTCAGTTTAATTACGCTATGCCATTGCTTGTAATAATCGGTGATCAATTTTATTCCATATTTTAATTGTGACGTGATGACTCTGATCTTCAATATACCCCATTTATTGTCTGCAACCGTGCACATGAAGCCATTTACTGACATTTTAAAGTCGCGAAATGCATTTGATAAATAGTGTGGATAGGCCTACCTATGAAGTCTTTGGCTCTCTTGCCTGTCTGCTTATCTGTTATTATTTTGTTGGTACAAATAATGTTTGTTTTCAAAATTTGGTATATTTATACAACATTTATATCAACCAATGAACAAATCCAAAGGTCCAGTGTACATTACTTAATTTGATGATATCAGCCTTTTATAACAAGTTACATTTCTAAGAACGTCTGTATCATTTGTTGATTTCTCAACTGGACCATGGGATCGGCAAACAAGCCCAGCAGTTTGATAAACACCAAGTTAGTTTTACAAGCTAACATGATAACCTATTTGTAAAAAGTTTCAAGGAATAAATCAACAAGTTGATTATGAATGATACTAAAAATACAAGTACATAAGATGTCACGTAAGTACTACGCATGATAAAGCATTACCATTAGTATTGTTTCTTGTCTACTATTGTTCAATGCTGCGTATATAAACCTGTCTAAAGCGACCACCTGCTCATACCGACCACTGGTCCGGTCCTCCCCTAAAAATCATGCATGCGATCTGCGCAATGCGACAGTGCTGCCTACCGCGACCAGCGACCACCCCATTTTGGGCCCGATCGCACATATATATAAACCTGTGTATAGCGACCAAAACATTTCGACCAAACACTACATCTTGTTTCAGAATTTATAGAAAACTATTTACCGCGCATTTAAGATGCAGCTGATTCTCTCAAGTTTCATGATAAGTAAATAAATGACACATTTGACACATTTTACAATTTAAATTTCACGTAAAAGGATATACAAACATTTAATATCATTTAAAATATAATGACAATTCATATATAATTTGAATTTTTGATATGTTAATTTCAAGTGTCATTGTGGTTATGCAGGCACAAAATTGTGGACACGTCGTATAAGATGCCAATTAATAACACATGTGTATATAGGCACAATACATGTGACAATAATTCAAAATGGCCGCCATTTTTAATGCGAACACATGTCTATAGCGTCCACTTTTGGCGGTCCCTTGAATGGTCCCTATAGAAAGGTTTGACTGTATATGCTCTTTCGGGATTTAAAATATTTCATATTGTAAGGGCGATACACTTGGCAAACTGCATATTTTTTACCGTAAACATGATAAGGGATCGCTTATTACGGTTTCATATATTTGTAAGCCTATGAACTAACGAATGGTATAACTTTTCTATTTAAGTCACACATGACTCACACAAGACGGATGAATGATTAGGCTACAACATATTACTGTTTAGATAGAAAAGGAAATACATACAAGCACGTTACAATAACTTGCATTAAATTCTTTTTCAAGACATACATAGTAATATTATACAACCAATATTAAATATTATGTTACACACACACACGCCCACAAACATACATACCCCATCTAACCATCTAAGGCCATCTACATAGTCATGACACAGACAGGCACATAAGGCTATACCAATACCATGCGACAGAATTTGATGACAAAATCCCTAGAAATTGGTTGACAAAGGGACGAATTTGGTCGTCAACATCAGCACTCGCATCAGCGGCGGAGACGATTCAAATGCCAATTGACGATTTAGAATGAAAGTGTTTGAAATTGATTGACAAATGGCGGAATTATATTGATCATTGACGAATTGATGTTGGGATTACGGTCTGTTGGTTTCTCGGGGACGAAATTGAACTAGGAATTAATGAAATTGAATGACAACACTTTTTAAAATGTATGGGAAAACCTATATTAGCAAACGAATTACCTTTGATACCCGAATTCAATGTCAAAATACAATTGTCGCTCAGAAAAAATATTAATTGCATTTCTTTGTATATATCTGGATTTCTACTTTTCATTTGATACCATATTTTTTAATAATTTGAGCTTGTTGTGATCGAATTGCAAGCATTTTAAACGAGCAATGTTAAAATTGCTTTGCGCACAAGATTTAGATCTATTCATCAACGCGGTCTGATGGTCATTTATTGAAACCTCGCCTTGTGTTCTCTTGTCTTGTAATCCTTTTTGCTCCGTAAATAAATGAACATGGAGATACTTTTTAAATAACATTCCTAGCCTGACCATGCACCGACCACTGAACACGAGCACAAACCTGTGCGGACAGACATGGGGGGTCATGTGAAGGACATTGGGGAGATTATGGACCCTCACTGTTTCCAAAGTTAAATAAAATGCCAAATTATGAAAAGAAACCTAATGAATGTCACTTGACTTTGTCCTACTGTTTCATTCATAACATTGCAATTAACAATTACTTGCTATTCTTGTGCGCAAGTACTTTTTACATAACCCTTTTTAATATGTTTTATTTAATCATGCATGACGTTACCACAACATATTTGGTATCAAACGAAATGAGTATGAATTACCTTTGATATGACAGATTGCAATAAATATAATTATTTTATTAAATGAAATATTCCGGTTGAATTTGGTTTCCGCTTTTTTTATAAAACACCCTGTACAGCCTGGACCTAAACAGTGAATTTGGCGTGCGTATCAACAATGAGGCGCCGCAAGGATGTGGGCTCTTTAAGAGTTTGATTGCCCGACACCCATCTGTTGGTATGTATTCGTGTCAAACGGACTGGTTAATGAAATGTACGTATTAATCAAAATCAATTCGTGTACACAATAATATTGTAGCACGCTATAAAATGTATACCACACAGCTAAACACATTCATATCATGTATACTGTTAAAGATGACACAAAGAGTGATGTTGGTTTTGCATAGTTTATTCAGCCCCGACATTGAATCTAACAATATTGTACTCTTTAGAAATGTGACTTTTGTCGTCACGGATAATCCAACTGATCAGATTTGTTTCATCGTAAAAACCTGCATTAAAAAGTGTTATCAAGTTAACAATTCTTTAACTAACGTTATCAACTTCTAAGATCATTATCACCCCTATCCCTATAAACAAACTTACGTATTGTATATTGAATGTATATAAAGCGCATAGAGACATGCATATTTTGCTTAGTGTTATGCGCTATATAAAAATGTGCTCATTATTATTATTATTATTTAATACAAACAAACTTAGTTTGAACAAGGCCTTATCTGAAACAGCCATAATAATTAAATAAATCCTTTTTAAATTAAATGTATGCGCACCATGTTTGGGGGAGAATTTAAAGGGATAGTTGAGTATTGGTCAAACTAACCTTAGT
>JBAMJV010001714.1:0-17480 GCA_037951105.1 Echinarachnius parma
AAACAAGTGGCAGCTGTGGTCGTTGGGTTGACAGTTTAGGAATAACTTGAATTCTTGAGATGTTCTTTCATTGTTTATAATTACCCTCCCCTCGCTTGGGCGACGTGGGAATGTTGTGGGCGGGTACGTGTTGATGCGAGTATGTTTTGATTGGATGGATGATTGAATGAGAGTGTGTGGGCGCGCACGTGGTTAGATTGGGGCGTGGGAGTGTATGTTGGGTGTGTGTGTGTGCACGTTATATCGTGGGAGTGAATGCTGATTGAGCTGTTTCGCACCACAGCGAGGGAGGGTGCTTTCATACAGGAAAGAACATAGTTCTTAAGAATTCAGTGAGGGTTTATTGTAATTGGGGGGCGCAGCAATATTCTCGTTGCTGGGGCAAGTGAGTGGGTTTAACCATTTTCGGCTTAAAAGGGCCGGGGGAATTGGAAGTCGTTAGTTCTTTTCGATCCGTTTGGTACCGCCGACACAATGTTGACCGACTGACTCGCGAGTTAAAGAGGCTCTGCCCAGCCTGTAGAAGACTTGATATAATATGTTTTTATTATTCGCCTGATTCCCTGCCACTGTATGGCTAGGGCGAGTAATTATCATCGTGAATAAACCGATATGAACGTTTAAATCTAATTTTACGCCGTGTCTACTCGTGCTTATTGTTTCTCGCTGTTTTCGTACTTGTAACTTTTCGTTGGCGCGAGAGCGGGGGGTGAACCGAAGAACTGTGGCCCCCCGGGCCCCGGCGGCACGTCGACCGCTGTCCCCCCCGCCCTTTCCGCGTCAGATGGAGGCCTGAGAGGGAAGAATTCGACGTCGACCTCTTAACTCGATCTTCCGTTTACGATTTATAAAAAAAACTCTCACGGGACAGTATATATATAGGTGGCGAGCCAAGCAATCATTTTAACTGCACGCGTACTGCCTGCCTCTGACTTACGTGTGTGGTATCGGCGCTGGCATGGGCGAATTGTACGCCGGAAATTTCTTCGAGAACAATTCCGATTTAATTTATACGGCGACGGGGTGGCAGCGCACCATTCCGGGAGATTCTTCGATGCCCACGCCGACGGTGTAGGAGCGCGGGTCTCACCTACCAGGGGATCGTCTAGCCGGGACGAAGGCGAGACTGAAACCTCCGGACGACTGGCCGGCGGAGTAATTATTTACGAAGGTGGGCTGGGCACGGGCTGTGCCACAGTGCTTGGACCATGGTGCAAGGTGCTTAGTGGGATCGACGTGACGGTGGACGCGCCGACAGGAAGCCGGAGGCCGCTCTTACCACTTGTACCCCCTGGGGAGAAGGGGGTAAATCGTCCTCGACCTCGGCAGAAGCAGAGCTTCGCAGTTGGACATCGCAGCAGGACATCGCAGCGACATCGCAGCAGGACATCGCAGCAGGACATCGCAGCGACATCGCAGCCGGAGCCACAACGAAGCTTTTCCGCCGGGTTCGAGGGGGATCAGATGGACCAAGGAGCCGCCGCCTAGGACGTCACGGCGGGTGGTGAGAACTTTAAAAAATGAACAAAAAAATATAAAAGATCCTTTTCTTCGGCTTAACCGAAACAAAAAGGAGATATTCACGTTTGGTGGATCGATTTTTGATATAACTTTTACATAATATATGTAACCACGCGTTCGGTTAGCCGAACGGGTGAAATGAACTGGAGTTTAAGATAACCTGTATTTTCAGTGTTATTTGGTGTGGTTGTGAATGAACATTAGTGCTAATTATTGTTAAACTATTTTTCTTCTTAGATAGTAGGGTATTATAGTTCTGCATAGGGCATCTGTTTTTATTTTTGTTTCGATAAATTGTGACATTGAGGCAAACTTGAAATTAAATTTTGGGTGGTTTATAGCGTTTGCATAAAGGGTATGGTAGGTTAATAGATAATGTATAGGAAGACAGAAAAGGGTATGATATGTTGGGGGTGCAAGGAAGAGGGTCATAAACGTATTGACTGCCACCGTGATTCGATATGTGGGTGTTGTAAAGGAAAGGGACATACACGTGCTGCTTGCCCCTATCGCAAGGTTTATAATGAACAGCCGCCAAAGAATAGTCAGCGGCAAAAGGGTAGTTCAATTAGAGGGGGGCCGATGGTATGTTGGAATTGCAGGGAATTAGGGCATTATCGGGCTAATTGCCCCTACTTTAAAGGTCGCCCGCCAGCAGGGTCATATTAGGGTCGGGAAAAATGGATGCCTTCCCCCACCCGGGCCGGCCAGGTGAGGGAGGAAAATGGTGGTGCGGCACGGGCTACCATGCAAGATAATTTGGAAAAGATTAAGATATAAAAGCCCAAAAGTGCAGATTAATTTGTTAAGGATAGGGGATACATACGTTAGGTTTTAGGATTAGAGATTTGCTTAATTTAAGTAGGGGAGGATGGGCAGTGTGTTATTAATTTTTTTAGGAAGTGGGAATATTTAAGATTGGGAATTAGAGATTGTTTAAGATGGTATAAAGGGCTGTGTATTAGGTAGCTTTTGATTGGGAGTTTAAAATGTTTTATTATTATATATGAAAAGAAGAAAGAATAGAATAATAAGATAAGGATGGTGATGAATTTAAATGTGCTCCATTCAGGGGGAGTGGACACGCATATAGTAGGGGAGGTCCGGAGAAATAGGGCGGACCCGGGAATAGGATTGTAAATGCGCTTCAATATTTTGGTGGTACTGGGCGTGTGCACTGGAAGTTAGTGCTTGGTAATGGGGAATTAGGGTAACAATTTAAAAGGTGTCTGTTTTTTTGTGTTGGCGATGGTAGATGGTTTCGTTTTTTGGTTGACTTAGGAAAATATTTTGAAAGGTGTCTGTTTTCGGCACCGATGATGGTGGATGGTTCGATAATTTGGTGTCTCTCTGGTTCCGACGTCCAGGGGGAGGAAGGCTGGGAGATCCAGTTCTTTGGTGCCGTCGGAATCAGTGAGCGGCCAAATTATTAGTACCTTGATATAATAATATATGATATACGCTCCTGGTTAAGGAACGTGTGGTTGGGGAGTGTAAATTATGTATGCTTACGCTTGGTAGTCGGGGATTGAATAGCGTAAGTAAATAAAGAGTAATAGTATAATATAGCTTATAAAGTAAATAGGAAATTGTTAAAGTTAAACGAAGGGTGCGAAGAAGCCGAAAATAAGTGTGGTAGGGAAATGGTTATTTTAGGAGATGTCCCGGAATTAGGTGCGGGCCCCCCGGGAAGTGGATATTAATTTGTAAGAGTTATGAGTATGTATTAGTCCCAAACTTACCGAGAGTGGACCCGCACACAGTAGGGGAGCGACGGGGATTGAGAGCTGCCCTGGAGCAGCCGATTGTTAGACGATCCCAACGGGCAACGAGGGGTCAGAATGCTAACCCGTATCGGTTGCCCAGGTCAGCGCTCAATAGATAATTGCGTACCTCTGATTCTGGCGTCCGGGGGAGGAAGGCTGGGGTATCCAGTTCCTTGCTAGTGCCGCCGGAATCGGAGAGTTACCAATTATTGGTGTCATAAATTACTCAAACGAGTAATGGTTGTGGGATTGTTTAAATTTTGGATTATATAAAATGGGTTATTTTTGAGGTTTTTGGATGCCATTCATGGCATTGTGCATTGTGCTCGAAGTAGGGTATGCCGATTAATTGGGAGTATGTATTTATAATGTGTAGTATTTTTTATGATTGGTACAGAGTAGATGCATAATGTTTAACTATTTCTCTTTGTTTTTCTATAGGCTGGGCAGGCTTTTCCTTTTATAATCATTCTTTTGGGGCACAGTTTTGTAAGAAGGGTGGCCGGGGGGACTGGGGCCATGACGGTCACAGTGGGGGAGACAGCCACACTCATTATAGGCTTTTGTTACACCCATTTCTGGGGTTGATTGTTCAGGTCACACTTGCAGTTTTATAGGCTTTCGGCACACTCATTATAGGCTTTTTGCCACACCCATTTTTTGGGGTATACTATCGCGGTATTTCCGCCCGGAGTGTTACACTCACAATTTATAGGCTTTCGCCAAGCTCATTATTGGCTTTCGCCACACCCATTTCCTGGGATTGATTGATTCTGTGTACTCACATGTATATATTACTTATTATTGTTAGTTTTTCGGTGTGTATGCACACACATATATTATATAAGCATGCATATATGTGCACTTTTTATGGTTGGTTAGCGGTACTACATTTTATGCCATCACGCTGGGTGCGTGTGTAACATTTATTTTGGTGGTAGACTGTAAATAGAAATAAAAATACAATTTTGGAAGTTCAAAAAGGCCAGTGAATGGTTGTTGGGTCACTGGTTTATAAAGAAAAAAGGGGATGACATTGGTTTCGGGGATTTTGATAAGTTAAGGTGGGACATAAAAAAAAGTGAAATGGAAGAAATATTAATTAGTGCTCGGCAATGCCGCACATGATGGGTTAAAATAATAAATTATATGACCACCTTTCGGGTAATGTTACGCATCCGCATCAGCGCTGTGGCATTCATGATGAGTCATTTTATTGATGTTTTTTGTACGGGATGGATGACATCCGTCAGAGTATTGCTTTTTTTATATAATGTGAGTTAAATACATAAGTACTGTATTCATGTTCTTCTATAGGCTGGGCGAGGAAAAACCCGATCTTATGGAAAAGATCTATTTAGTAGGGGAGAGTTGTAGCGGAACGGGGCTAGTCGGTCAACAAGTGGTAATAGGGCTGCGGGGGTTAAGGATAGCAGCGAAGTCAAAACAAGTGGCAGCTGTGGTCGTTGGGTTGACAGTTTAGGAATAACTTGAATTCTTGAGATGTTCTTTCATTGTTTATAATTACCCTCCCCTCGCTTGGGCGACGTGGGAATGTTGTGGGCGGGTACGTGTTGATGCGAGTATGTTTTGATTGGATGGATGATTGAATGAGAGTGTGTGGGCGCGCACGTGGTTAGATTGGGGCGTGGGAGTGTATGTTGGGTGTGTGTGTGTGCATGTTATATCGTGGGAGTGAATGCTGATTGAGCTGTTTCGCACCACAGCGAGGGAGGGTGCTTTCATACAGGAAAGAACATAGTTCTTAAGAATTCAGTGAGGGTTTATTGTAATTGGGGGGCGCAGCAATATTCTCGTTGCTGGGGCAAGTGAGTGGGTTTAACCATTTTCGGCTTAAAAGGGCCGGGGGAATTGGAAGTCGTTAGTTCTTTTCGATCCGTTTGGTACCGCCGACACAATGTTGACCGACTGACTCGCGAGTTAAAGAGGCTCTGCCCAGCCTGTAGAAGACTTGATATAATATGTTTTTATTATTCGCCTGATTCCCTGCCACTGTATGGCTAGGGCGAGTAATTATCATCGTGAATAAACCGATATGAACGTTTAAATCTAATTTTACGCCGTGTCTACTCGTGCTTATTGTTTCTCGCTGTTTTCGTACTTGTAACTTTTCGTTGGCGCGAGAGCGGGGGGTGAACCGAAGAACTGTGGCCCCCCGGGCCCCGGCGGCACGTCGACCGCTGTCCCCCCCCGCCCTTTCCGCATCAAAAAAATAAAAGACTGAAAAGAAAGAAGAACAAAAGGGACAATCAATTGGAAACAAATGAACAAATCTATCTTGCGATCACTTTTTCTCCAGTCCGATTTTGGATCTAATTTTGATCATTTAATCAAAGTTTGCCGATACGATTAATGTTCCGTTCATCACGGTCAGTCGGTCACTTAATGTATTCTTTAGTGCTGTAACTGACCTTGATGATCGGATCGTTTGATCGGATCGGCAAAATTGTATCGATCTTCGAAATCGGATCGATGATCGGGATCGGATGATCGGCTATAAAAATTTAAAAAAAAAAAAAAAAAAAAAAAAAAAAAAAAAAAAAAAAAAAAAAAATCGTTTTTTTTTTCTTTGGAAAATGATCCCCAAAAAACACAATTTGGGAATATAAATGAATACCAAAGCAACATATATCCATATTAATAAGCCCAAGGTAATCTTGTACGGGTATGCTTTCATTTCAAACTGATTACCTCTTCTTTTACAAAATTACTCACGCCGATTTTGAGCTTAGTCCCATGTGATTAATTTGGCGTAACCTTTCAGAAACACATGGGACTAAGCTCAAAATCGGCGCGAATAATTTTGTAAAAGGAGAGGTAATCAGTTTTAAATGAAAGCATACCCATACAAGATTACCTTGGGATTATTAATATGGATATATGTTGCTTTGGTATTCATTTATACATAATGAAAACTTTAGGGTCGATTTGGACAAAAAATCACTGCACTGATAATACGCGTACGCTCGGGACCCTTATCAGAATGTTTACTTAGCCGCTGGGTCGAGTCGCTCCATTATATAAGAGGTATTTCCTTTAGCAATGCTAGCGTACATTCGATCCCTCTCATTGACTCAAACGTGATAGCTACACTGGGGCTACACTATACATGTGGGAAAAGTAAATCACCAAGGGCAAGTTAATACATGGTTAACTGGTTAATGTACATAAGTCAATTAACGATTAGTCTTGATTGTGTTAACATAATCATGTTTAACAGACGAGTGTACTATATCTATGGTACAAACTTTAACATGTAAAGGCCAATTATTGTCAGCTGACAATCCCTCACAAGCAACGGTTCCTATGCACTGCACACGTACATCGCGATACACCGCATCGCATCGCACTGTCGCACTGTGCCCCATTCAAAAATGGAATCGCCATGCACGATCTTCTTTTAAGAGCATGGTCCCGATTGAACAAAACTTTTCAAAACAAAAAGGCAGCGGTGTTATTTGACCAATAGCACTGATTTTTACATCAGTGGTTAGCTTGCATTCTACTCTTTTCAGATCTGTTCGCCCCAATTTGATACGATAATGCGTTCGGATTATATGGCTCTTTGTGTGCGGCCTGTAGTGCATGATCTTCAAAATATCGTGCATTTCCCATAGGCTCGTGACTCGAAACGTGAATGCGTAACAGATTTTAACCTAAAAAGGCAGCGAGATTACCAGGCGTCTTGCAATAAATGTTACATTATATGATAGAAGGGAATGTCAGCTTTCAAATGCGACTCGCCCCAATTTAATACATGAATGTTAACTAAAGTTATCGTCAAAACAATGCGACAATGTCATAATTTGAAACAGGAAATTACGTGTTGTAGCGACGTACGCGTATGCACACACGCTTTCACGGCGTTTAATGTCCAAGAGTTTTCATTATGTCCCAAAATATGTTTTTGGGGATCATTTTCCAAAGAAAAAAAAAACGGATTTTTTTTTTTTTTTTTTTTTTTTTTTGCCGATCCGATCTTCCGATTTTTTCTGCATGATCGGAAATCGGCAAAAACGGTCCGATCATGTATGATCGGATCGTGATCGGCATGCCGATCCGATGATCGGTTACAGCACTAGTATTCTTCTTCTTCCAGTGAGTACATCCCTCTTCTACTTTCTAGAATATTGTCGTATTGTTCGATAAAATCCATAATGTATGTCTGTCTTGAACAAAGCCTACTGTTTTTCTTATGATTCTAGCTCTAGGTCAAAGGTCATAGGTCGCCATGGATTACGAGTTTAAGAAGGAGACATCAAATTTGCGTGAAAGTGTGGAAGACCTGTTTGACTTTGAGGGATGCAAGGTCGGAAGGGGAACCTACGGCCATGTGTACAAGGCCACCACCAAGAAAGAACCAAAGAAGGAGTATGCGCTGAAACAGATTGAAGGCACAGGCATTTCGATGTCAGCATGCAGGGAGGTGGCGGTGAGTATTCTACTTGTTTGTGGAATTTTTATTTTGAATGTTCATTTGTTTGTTTGTTTACAAAAACAAAATGCCATACAAATTACTTTTCTTGTACATGTAAGGTATAACATTTTTCAAGAAAGAGCCCAAGAAGGTTCACATGTAATGTAGCAGATTGAAGGCATGGTCATCTCAATGTCGGCATGCAGGCAGGTGGCGAAGAATGTTCTGTTACATTGTTTGTTTGTTTTTTATCACTTTTTCGTGGGATTTGGGTTGTCTTGCATTTTTTTGGTAATTTTTGTATAATTTTTGTTTCTTGGGGGGAGGGGGGGGGGGGGTTTGCTTGTACAATTGAATGCAAATAAAAGAATAAAAGGAAGAGTATGCACTTAAAGGGATAGTTGAGTTCTGGTAAAGAGAGAACAGTTTTGGTCAATCTGAATTGTAGTCAGCAAAACCTGCACCATTACATTACAAACTAATAGTAATAACTCCACCATGCTCGAAAGGAATACAAAATTACAAATGACTAAGTAAAAAGCCTGTTATCATTCAAAATGAGCAGTTGAAACTCAAGCGGGCACTCTCTAAACACTCATCGGTTTCAACCATTTAAAATAAAATATTGTTCATGTGATGTTTTGTTGAAATAGTGATTAGATAGAGAGATAATCAACTATTTAAAAACCTCTTTTGTAAATTTTTGGAAAGAGGAAGCATTTTAAAAAATTTTTAACGGCTGGTTCAAAATTGTTGAATAATTGTGGGGCCCCACATTTATTACAAATGGTTATGTTTATGGATATTTCAGCCATTTCTTAACCGATTTTGATCAAATAAAGTTTATTCTGTCATTAAAATTCTGTGCTCTTTCATATTTGACACTCAGTTTTTCATTATCTCACAAAAAATATTTTGTGTAGCGCCCTCTATACCAAAACTCAACTATCCCTTTAAGCAGGTAACAACAATTAACTTTTTTTTCTTAAAATTTTCTCTTCAGCACTAGTTATGATGACTCTAATGATGAATTTACCAGTTTCTCATTTGTCTTTCAACTTTTAACAGTTACTCAGAGAGTTGCGCCATCCCAACGTGATCTGCCTCCGAAGGGTGTTCCTATCTCACAGCGACAGGAAAGTCTACCTGCTCTGTGATTTCTCTGAACATGACTTATGGGTAGGTACTGCAGTTTTAAAGGTTGTCATGTGTTGGGATCAGGGAAAAAATCAAAATTTACTTTTCGCAGGCTACTTTTCAAGCTTACCTGCATAAAAATCACACTACCAAAATTTGATTGGCATTGAGCCCTATGCAAATTTTCAGGTGCTCTTTTATGATTTTCGCAAGCTCTTTTTTTGCATTTTGGGGGGAAAATTTGCCCCACGCTCCTGTGTATTTTTTCCCCTGATGGGGATGTAGAGGGTTGGTCCAAACATTCCAAACTAGGCTTGTTTGTGTGCACTACATGTAGGAAATACACCGGGCTGAGGGCGTTTTTTGCCTCCCTTTTTGTCAAAATAGCCCCCATAGGGCCAAAGCCAAAAGTGTTGAAAATGCGACGGGACGGAAATTGATAGCTATTTTTTCTCATACAAAAAATATTAAAGATATGTGACTGGCTTTGTTAGTACCTGGAGAGGGTCACTATTGTATCATCACGCAAATAAAGCCAGTGAGAAGGCCCCACCTTGGAGCCCCCTATCATGATGAAATCACTGCTGTACCAGTGTTTTTTAAAAATTATTTATCTTTGTCAAATAAACTGAATTGTAATTGAATTGAAATTAATATGTAAAGTTTTTTATCTTGCAGCATATAATCAAGTATCACCGAGCGAATAAAGCCAGCAAAAAGGGCCCCACCTCGGTGCCCCCTATCATGGTGAAATCTCTGCTGTACCAGATCCTGGATGGCATCCACTATCTACACTCCAACTGGGTCCTGCACAGAGATCTGAAACCAGCTAATATTCTTGTGATGGGGGAGGGGCCGGAGAGGGGAAGGGTCAAGATAGCCGACATGGGCTTCGCCAGGCTGTTCAACTCCCCTCTCAAGCCACTGGCCGACCTGGACCCGGTGGTGGTCACCTTCTGGTACAGAGCGCCAGAGCTACTCCTGGGGGCACGCCACTACACCAAGGCAATAGGTTGGTATGGTGATGCTGTTGATGACAATGATGATAGTGATGATGATGGTAGTTAAAGGGATGCCTGTAAAGTGTCTAACTTCACGAAAATTACTTGGAGCTTCCTCGTTTCTCTTCTACCGTGTTGTTTAGCTTATGGTAAGAGAAGAATAAAATAGGGTCCATTTTTTTCAAATGCCCCTTTAGTATGACGATATCTATCATTCAGCTCAAAAGCGTTAATTAACGGCCATAAACCTCATAAACGTCCGTTGTAAAAGCTGACGCATATTTTCGCTTTTTTAACCAGGAAAGCAATGTTTTTTTCCACTGAAACTTTCACACATCATTTGGACATATCTTACAATGATTTTGGTACAGAAATGAAGTCTCAAATGTCATTTTGGGCAATATCTGACACTTTACAGGTGCACCTTTAATTGTGTTTGTGGTGATGTTGATGAAGATGACGGTTCTGGTGCTGGGGGTGGTGATGGCGGTGGTCAGGGTGATGTAAAAGGTGATTATTATTTGGTAATGGTAGTAGTGGTAGTGGTGATGGTGATGATGATGATGATGATAATAATGATGATGATGATGATGATGATGATGATGATGATGATGAAAATGATGATAAAGATGATCATATTTCATGGTATTGATGGTTTGTCTAAATGCTCTGTTTAAAAACAAATCACTTTATGTAAGATCCATTTATGAACTGCATATTATGAACTTTTTTTTCTTTCTGTCATATCCTCTTCATTCTATCTTCTGTCATATCCTTTTTTTTTCTATTTACTTTTTTTGTATCCTCGTTACCTCAGACATATGGGCCATCGGCTGTATATTTGCAGAGCTGTTGACGTCAGAACCAATCTTCCACTGCCGGCAAGAAGACATCAAGACCAGCAATCCATATCATCATGATCAACTTGACAGGATATTCAACGTCATGGGATTCCCACAGGGTAAGTCAATTAATAATGTCTTGACCGTGGGGGAGGGGGGAGGGGGGGAGTCTTGTATAAATAGTCACATACTTTGTATGTAATTGCAAATCTATTGCACATGTATTTAAAACATATTGGGTTTGATCCATAAGCTAGCGCAAAGTTTTGTTGGAAACTCAAACATAAATTTTCTTTTAATGTAATGGACAGTTGAAGTTGCATCGCTCTGAACACCCCCCAGACCTAAGTATCATGTTGTCGAGACTGGCACTGGGTTAGATCCGTTGCATTAACACATTGCTCTTGATCCATAAGCTAGCGCAAAGTTTTGTTGAAAACTGAAACATAAATTCTCTGTTAATGCAATGGACAGTTGCAGTTGTGTTTTAATCGCTCTATACACCCCCAGACCTCAGTATCATGTTGTCAAGACCGGCACTGGGGTTTTGTAAGCGGTTTCTTTTGTTCAGGGGGATGGCTTATTCCTTCATCCCCCCCTCCCCCCCCCCCCCCCCCCCCCCCCATCACCCCAAACAAGATATATTTCTGCAAACCTACATCAGAGAGGACCAGAAAGGTGTTTCACAAATATTCAAAGTTGAACTTGACTCTGAGCTGGATCTAACAATTATGGAAAGCCATTTGTACACCTGGAATAAGGCAAAACAATTACAAATATTGGAAACTTGTGGACGTGGTGTTGCAAGATTGGTAGAGCTCGCACTTTCCAATCGTGAGATCCCGAGTTCGAACCTATTTAATCTCTGAGCTACCAGAATACCAAAAAGATAATTCACACTTAGTCTAGAGGTCTGGACTAAAGTGTGAATTAGTTAGTCCAAGGTTATAAACTTAGTAGAATACTGCCCTATGTGTTTACTACCTAGCCACGTCATCCAAAATAGACTTGGCATGAAACTAAGCTAGCAGGCTTTTATGAATATGGGGCCAGGTCTCTGAGATTCCCAAACCTTGGATGTAATGATCATCGTGGCAAATGCTTTCAATTTTGCAGAGAAAGACTGGGAGGATATCAAGAAGATGCCGGAACACAGCAACCTGATGAAGGACTTCAGGAGATCCAAGTAAGTGGGTGTCATGTGCATTATTTTTGGCCTTTATCAAAGCCTAAACACTAACTTTTGTCTGTACCGATTTAAGAAAATATTTACATGTATAAAATCCTACACAGTTTTGAAAATATACCAAAATGGTTTTAACATCGTCTTTAGTGATCTCTCTATTGAATATTTATTTAAACCAAACATCACATCACATACACACTTTTGATTAAAAAATGATTGAAACTTGATTGGTCTGGATGGCGCCCTCAGCTGCTTTTTTAATGAAGATAGCCCTGAAACTAAATCGTTTATATGTTTTACTACCATTCAAGCATCATTGAACTATAACCGTTACTTTTTAATGATAACTTACAAGTTTTAGTTAGTCAAATTCTGTTTGACCAAAACTGTACTATCCCTTTAACATTATCTGCTTCTCTATTCCACAGCTATGCCAACTGTTGCTTGCCCAAGTACATGGACAAACACAAAGTACCCAAAGACAGTAAAGCATTCCAACTGGTGAGTCACAGATCTCTTTACATCCCTTTCAAAAAATATTTAACGTGCTAGAAAACGTTATGTACATCTCAAGCTGTGTCAGGTTTTCATAGTTTGATAATATTTGAGCAATAATGATTTATTTACCCAGATCGGCTACTTCAGTAACAAACAGGTCTCTTCCAGCAGACCAAGTAATGATTAACATTTATATGAATGAATGATTTATATATGAAAGGAACAAAATTATGAGAAAAAAAACCTAACCACCCATCAAATCTACAGGAAGCCCACACACACCAACACATCTTCACTGCAGGTCCTTCTACAGACTTCAAGGATAACTTTTTATAAATGGCACAGAAACATTCAAACATGTTCTGCAGAATCATCTGCAGACTGCAGTTTGTATTTATAAGCAATTGTCCTGCCTTTTACGTTCTGAGTGATGCTCAAGTTGAGTTAATCAGAGTATTTTATCCAGATCCAGACCATCGAGAAAGCATCACGCAGTCTTTTCTCAGAACTGTCCATTTCCTCCCTTTTGTACACGGTTTTACTGCAAGGCAGCTGCGTATCAAACTCAGGGCTGGAATTCACGAAGGAGATTTACGTAAACCATGGTCTACATCTATGAAGTGCTGCTCGTAGACAGGTTAAAAGTGGAAATCACTTTTTCTATTTTCTATTTATATGGCTGACATTGGTTCTCACATACCTGCAGCACCAAATTAAATTCACCATCTATGAACATATACATGTATTCAGTGTCTTTAGCAAAAGTGCAGCTTCATATTGTTCACAAATATATATATTCACAAGTATACAAATGGTGCTTCGGAGATGTAGACCCTGGTTTTTAATACACAAACCTCCTTTGTGAATTCCAGCCTATGTGCCCAGTTAAGAAATTTCCTTATGAATAAATCTATTATATTCAATAATTTTTCTCAGTTGTCCAAGCTGCTCACGATGGATCCAACAAAGAGGATGACCTCGGAGCAAGCCATGGATGACCAGTACTTCAAGGAACAGCCAACACCTATGGCAGAGTAAGATGCTGGCTGATGATGGTGATGATGGTGATGATGGTGATTTTGGCCAGGATGATAATGAAAATGAATATGATGATTGGTGATGGTGATGATGATGTCAATGATGTCAGTGATGATGATGATGATGATGATGATGATGATGATGATGATGATGATGATGATGATGATGATGAAGATGATGATGATGATGTTGGTGATTATTGCAAGGATGATAATGAAAATGAATATGGTGATAATGATTGGTGATGGTGATGATGATGTCGATGATATCGATGATGATAATGATATCGATGATGATGATGATGATGATGATGAAGAACATGATGATGATGATGATGAAGAGTAACATGGTGATGATAATGATGATGATGGTGTTAATGGTGATGATAATGATGATGATGGTGTTAATGGGGATGATGATGGTGATGATGATAATGATGATGGTGATGATTTGTTTTCCTTTTGGGGGAATGAGAGAAATGAGCATGCAACACTCCTTTAAACGTGGGCAGTTTAAGCCATCCTTTATTAAGTTGAAATCACCTGTGAGATTCCACCCTATATGTTTATTCCAGTGTATTGATGGAGAGCATAGTCAAGGGAAAAGTTGATTATTCAAAACGCAAATTTCGTTTTTGATTCCCACACTTCCCATAGCGTGTTTGACGGCAAGCCCATCCCGTACCCCAAGCGAGAGTTCCTCACTGATGATGACAACGACGACAAGTCGGACAACAACAAGGTAAACTATTCCAGGAATTTAATACCATCTTTCCAACACATGCATGGGAGTGCTAAAAATGTGGTTGGGTTAAAACAAAAAAATAAAAAATCATCTGCATTTATGATTTCCGCAAACAATGCATGGAAAAAAAAGGAAGAAACAAGTTTAATCCCATTTTCTGCATTGTTTTTCCCGGTGCTGTTATTTTAGAATCTGTTTTCTCGCTGCATGGTTGTGCAAAAATTTGTTGGTTGGGTTTAACATAACAAAATTTCCATTTGCACTTTTGTTTTCCCCAGCTGCATGGACAAAATGAAGAATTGAAAGAAATCTTTTCACGAAATCAAGCAAAATGGCAAAGGAAATCAAATCCTGCTTTTTCTGTATAACTTGCAAATCTTCAGTTCTTATTGTTTTCCTCAATTTAGGCCTATACATTGACAGTCGGTAAAAGTAAATTGCAATGTTTAGGATCTCGCAAGACTTTTGGATTTAGGGGAATCCGTATCATTTGTGTGCCGTGTCCCGTTCCCTACAGGAACACGGTGCACCATGTATAAACTCTATGGGAAATGCTAAATCTTGTAGGCGAGGGGTTAAAACGCAGATTACAACATTGTATAATTTACAGACAAATTTTGATCGCAGCACATTTGCATGGATTGTGTGCAATAACATATTTTTTTTCAAATTTGTAACCATTAGCTTAAAGTTTTGATTTGCTGTTCACGCCAGTTGTTTTCATTACAATGTTCTACCCCCACTGGCATAGCATGGATCTTTACGTAATACCCATTGTTCAGCGGGATGCAGTAAACAAAATTGATACACGGGCCGGGGGCTTGGGGCAAATTAGCCCCGGAAATGCCGAAAAGAGCCACCGAAAATCATACAAGATAGAGATTGCATGCAAAACAAATTTTAGAGTGCAATTTTCATGCAAGCAAGCTTGAAAAGTAACCACCAAAGAAGAAATTGTAACTTTTTCCCGGGGGGGGGGGGGGGGGGGGGGGGTGGGGGGGGTGAATGTATAGATCATCACCCTCTGAACAATGGGTATCACTTTATGCCAGATCTATGCCAGTGTCCACCATATAATTTTTTTCACCGTTTACTGGTGCTGTTGTAAGTGCTGGTCAAATGTCCCTCACCCTTTACTGTAGATACATTTGAATAGTTTGTGGCGATAGCAGTGCTTGTGCTGTGTTTGAACCCATTCAGGACTAGTGCCAACAACACTCGGGCTCTGCTCTTTTGAGAATGTACAGTATGCAATGCTCGTAATTTGCACAGGCCAGCTGGCCAGGCCCACTCAAAAATAAGCATTGGGCCACTAAATATGACGCTGTCATGTCATGTTACAGCTTCAGAACAATTTGTAGAATTCATTTTGGCCTTACAGCGAGTACACCAGTACTCGTTTGTGGTCATATAAAACAAACAAAAATCACTATCAAAGATATGTTCAGATTGCAACCCAGCAGCATCAAAATCCTCACATAGAGTTGAATTGGGTATAATCTAACCTGATTGTTGACAGATCAGTGGATCACACATGGGCCATGTTATTGTGACAATAGTGCTTGACGTGTACATATTATTATTATTCTTTTGATTGTGAGACAGCAGCACTTGAAGCAATTTTATTCTCTCTCCCTCTTTCCACCTCTTGTTTTTGGTGATTAAAGCTAATTAACGGTAGTGGGAAACGGCCTACACACAAACAAATTAAACAAACACTTTTATCGCCTATTTCTGCATTTAACGATACTAATGTTCCAATCTTACCACATAAGCCATTTTTGTACTATTTCAAAAATATTTTGGCTAAAAAATAGTTTGGCCAATATAGATGCTTTTGGCAACTTCCCAATGCTGATATTTGGCTTTAAGCAGGATTTACTACTTTTTTTTTAGTGATATTAGTGCTTTTGTATCATTCAATAGATCACACATTTATTTTGGTTGTGAGAGCAGTAATTTTGTATCAATAGATCACACATTTATTTTGATTGTGAAAGCAGTAACTTTGTATCAATAGATCACACATTTATTTTGATTGTGAAAGCAGTAATTTTGTATCAATAGATCACACATTTATATTGATTGTGATAGCAGTACTTTTGTTTGTGCCCACAAATAACCTCCACCCACCACTGGCTGGCCCGCTCCCTTCACCTCCCCCTGTCTCTTCCATTCCCCACCCCCCCCTCCCTCTACAGAAATCATCTTCCAGTCGAAACTCCATGGTCGATGCCCGACGACAACGCGTTGCTACGTCCATGGCCGGGACCCGCGTCGCAGCAAGGCAGTGTAGGTTCAGTAATCCATAGTTATGATAGTACCAATACTCCAAAATTTAGCCTGCTTTTTATATGTCTATCCTAAGGTGTCCCCTACCCCTCCAACACTCGACCCGTATTTCATTTGTGACCTCACACCACAAAACGACCGTTATGTCGCTGTGGTAGTTTCTCTTTTATTAGCTAAAATAGTCAAATTTTGTTTAAAATATGAGATTTAGGATTTTGGTATTTCCTGAATAAGCATATTTTAATCTAGCTTCTGTAACATTTTGAGCGTCTGAAATCATGTTTAAATATTATTTTTTCATCTAATAAATGTGATCTTATTACAGCGCTTTAATGGAAACTGATCTTTTAAATGGTGCGTTCCTCCCATATTTTAAAAACGCTTCAGCCATATTCCAAATCTTTGGTGTTCTTTTTGAGAGGGTTTGCTTAGTCCAAATTTGACAAATGATATACCATTTTAAGGGAATGACTTCTATTTTAATGTTTTATGAAAAGCAGCACAATCAGTTTTCGCGACTTATTGGTCATTTTGTGGTGTAAGGTCACATTTTGTATCTTCTGTCCATCAAGATAGTTTAGATAGCAACTGTCAGTACTTACAAATCTTCAATATAGAGAATTCTGGTTACCTTTTATTGCTCTTATGTTTTTCTCTGCAATCTTATGTTGATGTACCCAATGAATTGGTCCCCCTTAATTATACCCTCACGACTCCCCCCCCCCCCCCCCCCCCCCCTCCAAGGAAAAAAACAGATCTTCATAGGTTGTTCCACATTTTCCTGGTAGGTACTAGTCTCTATAAAAAAATATATATACATGTATATAGTTAGTAAATAGTGCTTTTGAATATTACCAGTACCCACCAAATTGTATTTTGCTTTTAGACTCGTTTTATCCCATGGATAGCTCCACCCTTAATTGTATGCATTTTCTTTATTAATTTCCCTGAATTCCCTGAATTATGTTTTCAAACCAACCTGTGAGCCATTCTTGGCCCTACTTCCTGTCCTGTATA